>JAPMOR010072675.1:1152143-1271035 GCA_026543865.1 Argiope aurantia
AATAATAATAATAATAACTTAAAAATGAATTGCATTCCAAATTTTGTATAACATTTTTGTATAAAATATTTTTTCTTATCAGGGGAAATTCTTACAAAATTTTATTTTCCATGTGGTGTATTTACTTCGTTATTAAGTAAATTGAAATGTATTATTTTAAAATTTCATTTCGCTTCTACCCTTAATTTAAATATGCAATAAAAAAAGCGTTATTTAAAAATAGTGATAAGCTAAAATGTTATTAAAAATATCGTGCAGCAATAATATTATTTGAAATTCTTTGTTTTGAAATTTTCTGAGAAAAATAGGCGCTGCCATTGGAGATTTTGAAGTTTGTTCCTATTTGAAATTATTTGGCCTATTATGAAATTTTTATTTCAAAAATCTTTACGAGTTCTTTAATTCCTTTCGAATAATACCTTTTTTTTATGATTGTAGGATGACCGAGGCTAGGAAAAAGCTGTGTGGCACCTTTTTTTTTTTCCTTGGTTGTATATTTTTCTGTTTATTGTTTTCCTGTATTTGTTTTCTTTCTTTTAGTCTAATTTTTTGTTCTTTTTATACCCTCATCAAAGTGTAGAAGCGTCCAATTACATGATACAAATGTGACCTTATCTGCTCTTTTACATGACAAACGTTTCTTATTATTATTGTGGATGAAGTTAAAAGTGTTTTAGTTCCAGAAAATATAACATGTATGCTTAAAATGCACAAAGTCACTTCATCTATAACAGCAGTGCCACTAAAATCCTCCTGTCATAATAATCGACTTGTATTCTTAAATTCTTTCTACAGTATTTTCCTTTCCATAGCCCATTCTGTTCTTTATAAGAACAAGAACTGTCTTAGTTGAATACCGATAGACTTTATTGTTACTCAACTTCATAAAATTGATCAAGTTAAACCATCTAGTAAATCAGAAGATTTTGATTCGCTTCCTTGTGTCATAGGATTTAAAATGTAAAATCTCTTGCTACCAGATGAACTGGACCAATGCCAAATTATCCCCCCCCCCCTCTTCTCTTAAAATCATCGTGAATTAGCCTTCTTTCTTCTTTCAGCTTTTTATAAAAGTCTTTAGTTTTTCTAACGAGATATTTTTTAGACTGTTCAGTTATTTAAAGATGAATTTGAGTATCATTCCACTCGAAGCAAATGATAAGCTTCATAATTTGTTCCAAAATGTCCATCATTTTTTTAATGTAACATAAATGGTGTTAAAAATTATTATTCCATTGCACTTGCAATTGCTTCAAACCAGAAAAGGTAAATTATCCTGAGACCATAATTCAGAATATTTTAAACTTAGAATAATCTTTGATTTTCTATTTAGAATATTTTATTTTGAATATTGGCCGTACCTTTTTTTTTTAGGAAAAAAATAAAACGGTCAAAATTTTAATTTAAATATATTATTAACTATGTACAAGCATAATATATATTCTTAATTTGTTTTACGTTTCTACTTGAGATAACAGTTGATTATTTTTCGGAAATACTTAGCATAATAAGCAGTTTTTAGGTATTAATGGGTCTCGGGCACCAAGTTATTTATAAGAGGAAAATTGAAAACATTTAAGCCGGACCTGCAAGAGAACTTTTAATTATACAACTTTGGGTCCTACAAAATTTAAACCAGGTCTTAATGATTGATATTATTTTGCCAGAATTGTATTAATTTTGTTATTGTTCAATAACTGTAAATGAATCAGTTTTTTTTATTTGATTGACCTAACTATAAAACTGATAATTTTGTAGAAGCTTTCAACGCAATTTAGATATTGATTGAAGGCAAATTAGTACTTTCTAGCTTAATTAATATTCATTAAAATTATAAAAAGAGAAGGAAGAAATCTATCGCATTTGATTTAAATTTAAATGTAAATATGCATAATCATGTTGGGCATCAGCCATTTCAAAATGTAATAATCACCATATCATTTATTTTATCTACTGATATAATGTTTTCTGCGACGACGAAATGAAATAGTCTTTTTTTCACACGTTTAACCACTTTAACAGTTAACGTAAATTTCTTTATAGTGTGTCACTTAGTAGATATGAGGTACATGTTGGAAGGCAGTTGTAGTGTTAAAGAATTTTGAATTTAAGTGAAAAAAACTAAATGCAATTGATATCCATTTAAACTTAAAAGTTTAAAATGCTTTTTGTATATTTTGTCATTCTGTTAAATAATTGAAACAAGATACAAAACTTAAATTTGCATTAAACTGATAATTACACCTCAGTTTATCATAATTTTTTTCTACAGTATCCTACAGAAAAAAAAATTTTTTTTACGCGGAAATTATAAAATTATTCTCTTAGTTCACTAAATGGTTCATTTTTGCATTTGGACTCTGAAGCATATTAGCTAGCGTAGGATCGGTTTGTAAACATAAGTGTTGGATATTTCTTTGTTTCATACCTTTCAGCAGGGTCATATATATCTTGGTAATCAGATGACAAAGACGACGGATTTTTTAAAAAAATAATTATAACGTTTTCTCTGAAACATAAAATAGAAAATATCTGGCAAAACTTACCTCTCTTGGTTTCATCTTACTACTTTAGAGTTAGATTTTTAACTTTTAGAATAAAAAATTCATCGCTTAAGATGTTGACTGACCTTCGAATGACCTGTTAGTGATCGCACATACGGAGGAAATGCGTTTGGAACTGCCAGTAACTTGAGCATAGGGTTTGCTATTTTCCCCATTTCCCGAAGGCAACCCTATAGACCTTAGGTAATCTGTCACAGACAATTCACAGAAGAAAACCTTCCACTTTTTTTTTGTCTTGTTTATTTCCAGCCTAACCGATTCAAAATGTTCGCGACTCCAAGACAAGATAAAGTTTGTTTTAGATTTGTAAAATATTTTTGAATTAATTGTTTTTACTACACATATTGACAGATTTTACATCATTAGCCAATTAAGTACTGACTCTGATTTTTTTAATAAATGAAAAAGCTTACACGAAAAACTTCTGAAAATCTAAAATTCAATAATTATATTTTCAATATCTTCTAACTCAGCAAAACGTCTATCATTAACTAAACATTTTCAGTTCCGAAGTACAAAGCTAATTTTGAGTTATAAAACAGTGGTTGGTTGATATGCATTTTTATTTCGGAATTAGAAGTTACTGGAAGGCTTTTGGAAACGTAGATTTGCTTGATTAAACAATTAAAGTGAGCATAGACATCACACACATGATAGGAAGTTCAAACTTTGAACCGAAATTCGGAGAATGAACTCACTAATTTCTCTTTCGAGATTGGAAAGATACAACGCTATTATTTTTGCTTTCTTTTTTCGCTTTCTTCCCCAACGAATTCCGACTTCCTCTGCCTTTGGATTTTTTTTTTTTTTTTTTTTTTTTTTTTCTTTTCATTCGTCGTTAAAACACGTACCGCCAGAATAATCATGTTCCAGATAAATGGTTAGTTTATTTTCTGTTTCAAGTGTAAGGAGTTTCTTTGAATGCTATTTTGAGTCCATACGCATCGAAAAGAATGATTCCTGCTGTATTCGAGATCTTTAGAAATAATTATTTTTTATTTACTGCGGCCTAAGCTATAATATTATGTTCAATATTTCTCTGATTCCTTAACTCGCTGCCACTTTTTAGAAAGCCAAAATATTAAAAACTATGCATCATTTGCGATTTTTATTATCAGTAGCATTCAGTGATTATGATCACAGATTAAAGTAACAATTACATATATCTACTAATAATAAAGCTGAATGTGTGTGTATCTGTTGGGATCTTTTAAAAGAATGTGCTTGACTGGACAGTTTTTATCCCTTCACTCAGAGTGTATGAAAGTGCAGATTTAAGTCTTTTTACAAAGCAATCTGTTGCCTTAATTAAATAGAAAAAGTGGAATGGGATCAGGAAATAAGAGAAATTTTAGAATGAAGTTAATATGAGCTAAATTAAGATAAAACTTTGGAAATTAATTAAAATTGAAATTAGATTTTAAAATACTATTGCATATATATATATATAAAGCAGGAAGGTGAAATCGTGGAAGTATATTTGAATGTTACATAGTTTCAGAAAAGAATTTGTGGACTCTGTCTGCGTTTTGATTCCGTGGGAAAATAATAACCAGCGCAACTTAGAAAGAAGTGGAATCGGAGTTCGAGCAATTAGGAAATTATTTTTTGAGAGTAGAATAATTAGAAATTTTTATATATATTTATATAAACTTTATTAAAATGCGCTTTTATTAGTGCACTAAATATCAGAAAATATTTTTTTTTCGGAAATCTGCAGATTAATAGAAAAAACATGATAGTGTGAAGTACTGATAGAAATATTCTAAATAAATTAGAATTTTTATATTCATACGGTATTTGAATTTTTTATGAATGGTTAGATAATTTTTTCTTCTGATTTTCCCTGTGACTTAATTTCTTATCATATTGCTTAAAGTTAATGAATGAGGAGGGGTAATACAGCTGACAAAAAACATATATACCATATTAATTGACTCTGTATAAAAATTACCTTCAACCTCAATAATCTCAATCAGTCTATAAAACTCAAAATCATAAAAAAAAAAAAAAAAAAAAAAACCGCTTTCGCTTTTTTACATTATTGTGATTAAGGCAGACATAATTTTAAAAATGTGCTTTTTACATTAAAAGTGATCTAACAAAAGGAAATTCATCAGTCTCTGGAGGTCGAATTTTTATGGAAATATAATATATTACCCTTAAAAATAGGTATATACATATAACTAACAGAACAGGTATATCTATATTCAATTCTTTGGAAGAGGGAAATATACAACTTTTAATAAGAATCAATGATTGAATAGAAATGTTGGCCCTAAACACTGAAAGGTTAAGAGCTGTTCTGTTGAAAGCTACCAATTTTAGAAGATTCTTCAAATTTGGATGCTACTTCTTTTTTTACTTATGCCGTAAATGGCTACAAAATTCTCTACATAGGTATGTATAATTCATTTAATTCTCATTTGTTTACTATGTTTGCTAAACTTTCCAGGTGGTATGAAAGCGATTAAATTGGACAGACTAAACCCGGTAGAACAGCAGGTGTTATATTTGTGTTCTAAAAAGTCGAATTGTCTGCCTAAAAGACAAAAATAAAAAAAAAAAAATGTAAGCAATTGAAAATTACGCTGTCACGAGTTCGACTTTTATCAACAAAAGTCGGTTGCACCTGTTTTGAGCGAAATTGTTCCGTCATGAATCTGAAGTAAAGCACAAATTGGAAAGTAGATGCCGTTGACGTCCGTTTTGACCGGAAAATTGGACTCGATTCTCCTCTTGTTTAATATAAGATCGATTACGTTAAAACTGTTTTTACACAGTCTTCTGTGGTTGCTTGTCTCGACTACCTTTCAGATCGCGCGGAAGGTGAATAAAGCCATAAATAATTTTTATGTATTCTCAAGAAAGCTTGTGTCTTATGACTAGAAAGTTTGTAAAGGATTAGAGGTTGAAATCAGTTACATTCATTTTTAAAATGAGGATTTACCAAGTTGCGATCAATTTTTTAGGTCGATTTAAGTGTCCTTATATTTTTACCTGAACCTGCGCAGATCAAATATTCTTTCCGTTATTGCCTGAAATCGAAAATAAATATATATATATATATGCCATCCTCAGCTTCATAATCTAATTATGAACCTAAACTGGAAACCAAATTTATTAATTATTCACGAAAATGATTTGGATGCATTGTTCCAAAAGTGTTTTTAATTTTCCGTTAATTTTTTTTTAGTTTCACAAAACGATTATTATAATGTAAATAATCATTAGCTTAGCATAAATATTAAGAGTTATTTTTAATTCACTTGTTACTTTGAACTTCTAAATCTTTTGAAAATTCACTGCCATTGTATATCGAATGCTGATTAATCATTTTTTATAGAATAGTAATAACAAGAAGAATTAATTTTTTGGGGGGTGGGGGTGGAGGAGTATGTTTGAGCTCATAAAATTTTATTTTAAAAATTTCGTTATGCCTTAATTTTATTGGACTTTTACGGTTTCCAGCAAGTGCGCTAAAGAATTTGAAGAGGTGTTGGTGTTGGGGGGGGGGCGATTTAACTGTCCTTTCGTCTCTGAGCGAAACACATTTCAAAATAATTATTAAATTCATCTCAATATAGTCCTCCTAAAACATCAAAATGGCATATTAATCTACTTAATTAAGCTAAACTTTACAGATTTTATATTCGACTGTCAAAAAGATTTTCTTAAGCTCAGTTATATTTTGATGCAAAAATTAATATTTAAAAAGCAATTTATTATAAGCTTAATTATTGATCTACAAATAAATGAAGATGAAATTCTTTAATCATTTCATTAAATATGAAGTAATCTTAATTCTTAAATAAATGAAAAACATTAATCTAAGTTTCTTGTCTGTGAATTTTGGGTACATTTCAGTATTTTTGTGAACAGAAAATAGTAATTCTTTTTTAAAAAATTATTTAAATAATATAATTAATTTTTTTATTTAAGCTGTTGAATAATTGATCATTTTTCAACTTTTTAAAGGTTTCCTTAAGTAAAAATTTATTAATGTTCGCAAAATATGTTTAAAGAATTGTCTCTGCTTTCAGAAATTAAATGCCTTATTAGATAATGAGATTTGATTTTGAAAAATTGAAATTAATGTTTCAGGAATAGAAAAAAAAATATTCACTAAACTGAATTTGTTATTTAATGCAGGTAAAAAGTATCTCGAAGATTTAAATTGCTGACAAAAAAAAATCAATGTTTTTCAAAAAGTTCTTGTCATGTCATTTTATTTTTAAGGAGTTTAGATCGAGCTGCAAAAAGTTTTTATTTTGAAAAAAAAAAAATTAACTTTTTTATGTTATTCAAAATAATTGTAATTTTTTTTCATGTTATCCAAAATAAATAAAAAAATATATGTGCCCTAAACAACCTAACAATAATGTATAAGATAAAAACAGATATGCAACAACCTAATAATAATATATAAGATAAAAACACACTTCAAGGAACAATAAATAATGTGATTATTGAAGCATTGATGAATAGATAGAAACGATAATAATTTTATATGCAAAAAAATTGATCTAGAATGCCTTAATAATGCTTCTGCTTCCTAACCTATACTTAGAAATAAGTATTTTAAATAAGAATAAGTAATCAATAATATTTTAGAAGCACTACTTTCTCTCATCGCGCAGAAGAAATGTGGATTATTTTACAAATCTAAATATGGATTATTTTCAATGCGGTAATTTTTTTTTTGGATAGAACTTGTGGTTATTCTCGAAAAAATAAGAAATTTCAAGGGTAGTTTTAATATAATAACATAGATCAAGGACTCCCAAACGATGACTCAAGGCAAAATCTTGAATGCATCTTTCCACTGTTTGCAAAAATGTGATGTAGGAGTAAAACTATATTTAAACATAAATATTTTTATTCCGAAAAAGTTCCTTTTCCTCTCCATAAAATCACTTTCGGATAGAAAGTACGTTGTTTATTTTTGAAAACATTCAATACGCCGGGAATGAAGTGCGCCACTACAGATTTAATTTCTAAAAAGTGCGTTGCAATGTTTAAAAATTTGGAGCCCTTTAATGTAGATAAAGATCAATATATCCAATTTTCGTAAGTTTTCAGAACCCTATAAGGATGTATTATTTATTTAGATAATTGTATATGACCGAAAGTTTTTTTTTTTTTTTTTTTTTTTTTTTTACACATGGCGGAACTTCCACGTGTAATCATTTAAAATAACTAGATATATAATTTAAAAAATAATCGATATCGTGAAATAATTTGACTAGTTTTTCTTTGAATCCTATATTGCCCTTCACTCTTCAAAAAGCTATTTATAAATTCAAAAGGAAGAATACGAGGTAAAATAGAATTAGAAGGGAAGGGGTAGGAATGGCCCGTGTCTTGAATGGATGATGGTTGCCCTAGCCGAGGCATTCGGGGCATGGTGAGAGCAGGAAATAAAAATTTAAAAAAAAAATTAAAAGGAACAGAAGGGAACTCCCCCCATCTGCAACAGCCACCAGTGAGGATTGAACTCACGACCCCTGGTTTACAAGACCAGTGCTCTAACCACTGAGCTATGATGGCTCGCGTCACGAAGTCATTCCTAAGCACATACGCGGAGATAACAGTTCTCATTCTTTCTACTTATTGATGAGAATCATAGTCAAACTATAAACGTTAACATGCAACAGTAATGAGCTCTTACTCCTCACCATCTGCGAGCACACAATGCAAAATTGGACTGAGCGTCGTTCTTTTGATGTATTTTACATGAGGATAAATTGAATATATTCAGTCATACGTCTTTTATTAACTAATCGTCTCATAAGTTATATTTCTTTCTTTTAGTTATAACAAATTGAAAGTCATTGATATGAATTTGAAATTACGGTATTAAATATGGAGGTATACTTAAATTGGTATTACCCAGTGCAAAATGCAGATTATCGCCCCTTTCTAATTTTTCCTCAATGAATATAGCACTTTTTATAAATGAATTTTCACTTCGAAATTACAGAATATTCTTAAATAAAATAGAAATATGAAATAAAGAAAACTAGTTTGTACTAAAGAGCAAAATTTCAAAATTTATTTGGACACAGGAGGAATTTCCAAATTAAAAATTGTAAAGGAGGAAAATACACAAAATAAACTTAATAAAAAATAATACAAATAAAAATCTAAAAAAATAATTAAAAATTAAAAAAAATTCTTTAAAAACCATTTTTTAAATTTTAAAATTTTGCTTTATTTAAAATAAAAAGTATGAAATATATTCTTGATTCAACTTTCTATTCAAATGCGAATTTGAGTTGTATTTCACAAAAATACCATATTTCAAAGTGGGCCATATGTAGTTTTATAACGAAATGGGCTTAATTGTCTTACACATTTGAGTTTAAAAATTTCTATTACACGGCTGAATTAAATTAGTTTTGAAAAAAACTTTCATTCAAAAGTTTTTAAGTTACGAGTAAACTGCAAGTGTTGAAACTCAATTGTCTTTTTCAAAATTTTAAATATTATATATAATAAAATATAATATAATTTAATTTATATTTATATTATTTTTTATTATTATTTATATTTTACAAAATTTTATATATTTCTTTAAATATTATATATATAAATAATAAAATGAATTATCATGTGTATTAATACATTTTTACCTCAGAATATTGAAAGTCAAACGCAATAAATTTAATTTGTCCAGTTATTTTAGAGTTGAAACAAATTTTAAAATAATGAATTTTGAAAGTGAATTTCAATTTTGAATATTGAATTCACGTTCTCTGAATTTCACATCTTTTTTTGATAATATGGGGGGTGGGTAACCAAATCGCTGTTAAATAACCCGTTTGATGGTTCTGAACTGTTAAATATGAACGAAAGGTGATTCCGCAGAAAAGCTTTACAGTTCTTTTAAGGGAGTCAATAATAAAGAACAAATATATGAATATTATATTAATTAGAAAATTCATATGACAATATTTTCGTATGGAAGCCTAATATTTTCGTGTTCTGTTTAATTATTGTGAAGAGTATCAGTAGACAGCTATCAGATACAGTTCTAAAAATCTTAGACATAAAATCAATTCTTCTTGTGCTTGGCTTAAAGGAAATTCATTATCTGAATACAAAAAACTTCAACGGAAGTGCTCATTATCCAGTTCACAGTTTGAACTATACATTACGTTATATATATCCATTGTAAGCTGAAAAAATGCCTTCTTCACTGAATGTATATGATATGAACATTTCTTTTGTTCCTTTAAGATTATACATGAAGTTTAGTGAGATCATTGTTATAATAAATTTTTATTAAATATGTACGTGAATTTGATGTAGATGTTTGAAGAGAGGGGCACCTCATGATGGTAAATCATTTAGAGGTTTGTCCTTAACAGTATTCCTGTAGCTTCCAAACGGATTAATAAATTAGAAAAATAGTAAAAATAGTACATGCATAATACTTTTTTTTTTGCCTTTAAAAAAATACTAACTTCCAAAAATTATGCAAATTATTTAACAATTTGCAATATATCAATTAAAAATTTAGTAGCTATTTTGGTTAATTTCTTAAAGTTTATGATGCCATATTCTATCGAATAATTTAATTTTAGCAAAGCGTTTTTAATACTTTACTTTAAGCCATTTTATCCGAAATGTTGTATTATTTTAAATAAACAGACGTTTAGCGAAAATTTTTGTTTCAGAATATTCTTATGTATGATATACTACTTCTATTTCTCATTCTTACAAAACTAACTATATTCATTTGTCGATTTATTTCCTTAAAAAAAAAAAAAACTTTGTGACATGTTTAAAAAGGTGAAAGTAACATCACTATCTGCTGTTTTCGATTTCGATAAACGAATGGGTGTTTTAATATCACTGATATTTCAATCAAAACATACGCAGGTGAAATCACAAGATGAAAATGAAAGTATCCAAGGAACAATAATGTGTTACAAAAGAATTTTTCTATTTTTATTTTCACTAAAATGTATCATTCATATATTTTATCTTTATGAGCGCCTTCTTAGTCTGAAAATAAGCTTCTTTATGGGGAGGTTGATTTCAGCACGAAGAAATGAAAAATGCGAATATATATAGAACGCATTTTCTTCATTGGAGATACTTTTAAAACTAAATAAATAAGTGGGTGTCGCTATTGAAAATATTTTAGTTGAAATCATACTCGCCAAATTTAGCGCAGTGCGTTCAATCTGGTAAAATGGTATAAAATATTGACACATTTTTCTCTGAATAGATTGAAAGTGTATATTGACCAATATTTATGTCTTTTACTTGCATTTATTTTGAATTTGAAAAACCTTCTCCAGAGTCCGTAAGTTAGTTACCACCTTTTCCCCTGCTGTATAATCTCAGTACAGATTCAAAATAAATAAATAAATAAATAAACACTTTCTTATCACAGTAAAGATCAGAAATTGATGATAATAATTCCTTTCCTAATCATTGAGGTCCATTGCAATGTAAAAATACAGTTGTTCTTTGTTAAATTAACTTTGTAGGTATTGTTGTCACATAGTTGAAGTCAAGATGAAAGTAGATACGAGGATAGAAGAAAATGTTTTTGATAGAATCGTTTTTACAAGGTTATTCAAAGTAATTATGATATTTTTTTATCAAGTTTACCATTGTCGGAAAAGTTGCTGTTAATACTTTTTATTTTTTTTTATTGTAAGAAAAAAAATTTTAGTGAATCTTTTGTATAAATAAAGCTTTCAGATTTTTTTTTCTGTGTACAGGGATTCCTTGCTCACCTCAAATTAATGCAAGTGTTTTATTCTTTTGCTATTTATACTTATTTCAGTAAGAAATTTTTCTCTTGTCCTTCTCAATATTCATCATATATGGGGAGAATATAAATGAATTACAACAAATAAAAAAGACGATTTTAATATAGTTTCCGGCATATTTTAATGATTTGTATTTTAAACCAAGCTTCATCTTTTTTTCTTTTGTTTTTCGATATTGAAAAGTCTAACGGAAACATATACTCTCTACGTTTTCGCAGTTACAAAATTTTTATGTGGGTTCTCAGCTGAAGGTTGTGATTTTAACTTTAAAACTCCTGAACTGATTGATATATCCTAGCAGAACGAGTAATAAAGTTCCATATTTAAGCTCTTTATCCCACCTTGACAGTCTGTACCAGGTTTGTCCGTGACCCACGGTCTTAGTATTAAATAATGTGTCTCAGAGGACGGCAGTGCAGTGCTCAAGTGGCAGAATCAAAATTTCCGCTAGGGATTCCGAAACAACCCGAAAGATTCCGAACCCGCCATGTAGTGGGTCTGGCAGTGACCTTCGAATTACGAAAGGGCCAGCTTGCTGGGATAATGAGTCATCATGAACAGGAAGAACCTCAACATAAGCAGGATGATAGCTTTATGTCCGCGATTCTATCAAACTAAAAGAGCATTTTCCGTTTTTAAATTAATTTAATATATTTTTTTAAAAAATGGTCTTATATTTAAACTTATAACTATTATTTTTTAACAAAAAGATATATTTAATGATTGTCGATACTAATAAAAATTTAAGTAAATAAATATATTTGTTGCTATTTTTTTATCTTCTTTGCCTTCAGAATATGCACACAATAAAGCAATTAAATGCTTTTTAAAAACTTTTAGTAGTACTTAGCAGCAAATAACTTTGATACATTGTCTGTCAAGAATAATATTATAACATTTTTGATCTATTAAATTCTTTTGAAATCATTATAAAAATGAATTAAGAGAAAGCTCTGTAAGAAATGAGGATGATAAAAATCATCATTTAAGAAAAAATAAAGCAAAAAAAAATCTATAAATTTAAGTATAATTTACAGTGACTAGATATTGTTATGTAAAAAAAAATCTTTAAAATAAAATACAAGCAATAATTTGTATTACACAATTATATTATATTTACACAATTATATTTGTATTACACAAAATATTTATAAATTTTTATCACAATTTTATAAATATTTAACTTAAAAATTTAAAAGAAAATACTTATTTATATCTTTAAATTAAAAAAAGCGTCTTTTATTTCTATAAAATAAAGCGTTTCACAAAATCAATATTAACCAAACTATTTTCCTAATTAATCGGATTGTTTATTTCAATTCGTAAATGTTATTACAAAATATCTTTGAAAATTGATCTGATGGAAATAAAACTTCTGTAAAACACCTGCCAAAATTTAAATAAAATACAACACTATTATATTATTTCTAATTTTACAAGAAGTTTGATTTTATTTTTTAAAAAAAATATTTATACTATCTCTTATGTAATATGTGATGCTTTCAATGATTTTCCTAATATTAGTGTGAGACGCATTAAAATTAACGATATAAAGGCATTTAATTATTTCAATTTCTTTCGAATTCCCTGTATGAATATTCGAAAATATTTTAAATTCTGCTACGTATTTTTTAAATTTCATAGATTTCAATCAAGAATCATCATTATCTTAAAGAAATTTTTTAAATTCTTGAGAAAATACCATAACTTATCAGATTTGCGAAGGTTACGAAATCATTAACTGAGAGGGTCATTAAATCTATAGTGCGTCGAATGATCTCCTGCTGGTAACATGTTATAAAAGAGATGGCAGTTTAGGTGCTTGTTCTAATCTTCTAACCATCTTTCAAAATTATGAGGTATGTTTCAAAACAGCCATCGTGCTGCTTCGAAAAACGGAATGTTGTTTCACCCAAGCTAAACCTTGATTGTTCCTTTTTGTACTTATAACTAAATAATCCCTTCTGAAATAAATTAAAAGCAGGATAAATTAAAGTTCATTTAAAATTTGAAGTTTCAAGAATTCTCTTTCTCAATTTCTACTATATGTAAAATGTGTTAAATCTATATACACAGATGTTAGTAACTTTCTCAGTGTTACAATTCTTTGTATTTTATATCGTTTTGTGTAAGTCATGTTATCTTTTGTATCAAAAGTGATTAGGTGTTGTAAATGTACTACGAAAGTTTTTTTTTTATTTTTTTTCCCCGATACGATGCGTATCACTTGAAGTTTAAGATCCATTGTACTTTTAATCAGTAAATATAGATTTTCATCATCTAAAATTTAAATTTCTAAACTATTTTTTCCGAATAGCTAAAGTACATGTTAATTCAAACCTAAGATTTAAGAGATGCTAACATATATGCACCATCACTGTTAAACATTTTGCTATTTTTTCGGGAAAACCACGTTTCCCGTATGGTTAGCTTTCTATATAGAGAGAAAATAGAAGACAATAAAATTTATTTGGTGACCCGTTCATTATCGTATTGGGTGATAGACTGCTAATGATTTTCATAAGTGTAGCAATTGTTAAAGCTGCTTTCCTTGAAGAACTGATAAAGATTATCATCTGGGAGGGTATAAAGGTTGTCCACAAGCGAGTATTTGTAAAGAAAGACAAAAAGGAGCTTTAGCGGAGATGTTTTTAATTGAGATTCTAGTTGAACGCTATTTAGGGAAGTTCGCTTTTCTTGATCGCAAAATGTATTGAATCTTTTAAAGAGGACTGTACATATTTTCTCTGTATATTTTGTTATTAAATGTGTATTCTAGATTCATGGATTGACCATACTTGTGAAGTTAAAGCTTGCTTTCAGTACGTTACAAGCTGAAAACTAATTTTTAATCGACTTTAGTTCAGAGTATTTTACTTCTATAATTAAATTATTTCTAAAGGCAATGGTATAATTCCACGAATTACTTTTATCATTTTGTTTATTTTACTTTTATTTTCTGCGCAAAACAAGTTTCATTGCTTTGGCATAAATAGGTTAAATACGGTTTATTAAAAATGATCAAAAACTTGGAAAATCTTTAAATTTTGTAATATAAAAAATAATCTGGTCGAATACTTTCTTAAATTAACTTCGCATCTTCAAATTTGTCCATAACTCATTTAAAAAAAATTATAAATAAATGTTTTTGATTTGATAACTTCTATAATTTATTTAAACAGAAGCAGCTATATATTTGAATTCAAAGTTTAATTTAAAAGGTATAAAAATATGTCATAAGCAAGTAAATGCGTAGGATTTTTCTACCAAAAATTCAATTTCTTTAAAAATCTTAAATTATGAGTTTGAAATGTTACAATAATATCTGTGAAAAAATGAAAGTAGTCTTGGAATAGCTCTTATCCAGAGGGGGTCGTCTCCACTGGAATTTCATACGAGTCTATGGACAGTGAAAGAGCGATTTTCTCAAATAATTTCCTAATAAGTGGATTAATCACCATATTTGTGCTACTTTTTTATTAATATTCTGTGAATTAAAAATGCTTCCGATATTAGGCAATGAATGCAAAGCTATTATTAATTTATAAATAAAATAATATTATTGTTTAAATAAGATAATTCATTGTTCCAAATAATTTGAATTATGATATCCTTATGTTGAGAACACTTCTGATTATTTATGGCAATATTTTCTTTCAGGCTGCCTGAAAGAAAAGTTTTCATAGATATGAGTTATATGCTCGAGAAAACAGGTTCTAAGTCTTCGGCATTCCGGCATTTCTCTACTCATCTTGCAGCAACTTTTTTTTTTTTTTTAGTTATTTTGTGAGCTTGTACCTAATTGCGAAGGTTATCTCAGATACGAAGTTAAATAGTGATTTCATTAATAATAATTAATTATTATTTTTTAAATTCATTTATTATTATTTTTTTATTATTCATCTGGTCGTTTGACGAAATTTATTGGTTCAATCGTTTTTTTTAAATGCACAAATATTAATGCCGGTTTGTACATTCACATATTTCTCTATCTCTATAAGAAGTACACATGAAACAAGTAGCTATAGCTTCGCTGGTCTTAACATCTCTAATAAATGCAGAAAGCAGATGGTGTCGAAAATACCGATTTTTATCCATTTAACATTCTATTTTAATGATTTGGAACATAAAAATCAATAACATTTTAAGAGTAAAAAATACTATCTTGTTGAGCGTTATATCTTTTTACAAATGATATAAAATTTTTGCAAATGTGTTTTATTTTTTAGTGCATTTTTAAATTTAAAAAACGCTCACAATTTTATTACTCAAATCAGTTTTATACTAATGGTGCTTAGATTGAGAACGGTTAAAAATTACTTTTTTTTAAACATATGCACGACATAATAATAAGTATTTACGTACCTATCATATTACTTTAATACTGAATTTATGAAACAATCGTGTTTTATGAAGAAAAATCATGTTTGAAATTTAACTATTTTCTGTCTAAACTGCTAATTTTCTTTTCATACATGAAATTCCTATGGATTATATCTTGTAATAGATCGAAAAGTAGCTGAAAGAAAAAAAAAAGGGAGGGGGAGGGGTGTTCTTACAAGAAAGTCTATAACTTTCCTTAATTTTTTTTCTTTTCAAAGATAGACTTAAGAAATGTTATGAACTTATATACAGGGTGTCTCAAAAACCTTGACCGCGGCTTTTATTCCTTAAATATTGATCACAGACATATACTGTAAAATACAAAGTTGCGTAAAAAAGGTGCAAAATGTTATGAAATTGATTAAAATTTTCAGGGGATTAAACTTTAAAAAATACAAAGCTTAAATTTTTATACGGACCCCGTACAAAAAAATTCCCAATGAGTAAAATGTACCCCATCCTCTAATAAGGTCATGTACAAAATTTCAGAATTTTATCATGAAAACTCTCAAAGATATGTTAAAACAAATTTGGTGAAGTTCAATCACAAACTAAAATGCATATGTTTACAGCTTCAGTGCAGATGACGCGACGCAGGAATGCATCATAAGGAAATAAAATATGATTTATATCCTTAGATTTAAATACAAATTTTAAAATCTATGCTTCCTGAAAAATACTTTAAAATTTTACATCATGAATTACAGAATATATCTTAAAAATAGCACAGTTAATGAACTTATAAAAAAAACTTATGTAATCTTTCCTTTAAGTTATTATTTTTACAAATTTTTAATACTTTTGAACCAATAAATAGCAAAATTATTATTGATTTATGCAGTCATTACTTTCTGTGTTAATTTGTGTACGACCCCTAAAACGCGAACATCAGACATGATTTTTCATCTTTGCGAACTCATATCCAGGCATCGAAAAGTGGTTTAAATCAGCATTTATGTAGTTTCATATTTTTGAGCCTTTTTGTGATAAATTGCTGAAATTTTGTATATTACCTTATTAGAGGATTGGGTACATTTTACTAGGAATTTTTTTTGTACGGGGTCCTATAAAAATTTAAATTTTGAATTTTTTGAAGTTTTTTCCCCTGAAAATTTTAATCGATTTCATAACATTTTAAACTTTTTTTTTACTCAATTTTGTAATTTACAGTATATCTCTATGATCAATATTTAAGGAATAAAAGCCGCGGTCAAGGTTTTTGTGACACCCTGTTTAAGTAGCCGGTAAAGTATAGAAATCATGCAATTCCCAGTCTGTCTAATAAGCCAATTCGTGGAAATGCCGAAAATTGTTTCATTTTTTTTGCTTCGCACAGTTAATCTGAAAATTATTTAACTAATCTACACATCACCTGCTAGACACCGGTTAAAGTAAAAATAAAATAACAATTCTTTAGTACTTGATACTTCTAGTTCATAGAATAATCATTAGACTGTAAATAATATACTGACAATTACCTTAATATAATATTAATTATTTACTGATTAATTTGGAGAAATACTTAGCAGTAAGCAAATAAATAAATTTTAAAAAATGAAAATAAAAATTCAAAAAATACTGACAATTGTTGTAACCTGAAATTATATGTTCATTTTCAGATATTTAAAGCATCAAGTTGATAGAATCCATGAATGAAATAAAAATTGAAAAAATCAATGCATCAACAGAAAAATGATAGAATCAAGGAATCAACAGAAAAAAAAAATACCGATAGAATCAATTAATGAAAAAAGCAAAATCGAGAAAATCAATTAAACCGTTTAAATTTTTAGAAAGATGAAAAAGAAATTAATGATGGAAAGAAAGAATGAGGGAGAAAAAGGAACTTTTGTTAATTTTTAAGCTGCTGAGATAAAATGCAAAAAATTCGAGGTTTAAAGATAACATATATAAATCAATAACTAACTTAAATATATTATTTAAGTAGACGAATTTGGTTTTTCAATGTTTTTTTTTTATTTATTTAACCGAAAAATAACATGAAAATTTAACCTAAACGTTGAAGGCAACGCTAGGACTGACCAAAGGGGTGCCTGTGCGAATAATGTGCACTGATTTAGTGTACGAAATCCAGATGTAGTGCACAAAGCTCACAACAGCTGATTGATTTTGCAAAAGGGAAATGCTTTCTTTTTCCTTTTGTTTTAATATGTATATTCATTTAAGAATTATCACTTGATTTTTGCACATTTCACACAGGGCAATACAAATTAAGTTGAGTATTTTGACTCTCACTGCGCTAGTAGATAGCAAACGCCGAAGCCATAATTTTAATTATAATTGACAATGGTATTATTTTGTTTAAAGAAAGATTCGTAATTTATCACGAACATGAAACATCATGAAGATATTTTTTTAAAATTATAATTCACATAATACTCACAGACTGACTGAAGACAAATGTTACAAAGAGTTAAATACAAATTTGCATGATATTATCGATTGTATTGACTTAGTTAATGAAATAAAAATTTTCATTGAATTTCTCCAAAATTTCAGAAATATTACAATCTTTGTTTAAAAATAATCTAAATTTTGTTATTGTTTTAAAAATTGTATTGGTCCTACTACTTATCACCATATCTGCAAAGAGATCTTTCTCACGACTGAATATAATAGAAAATTACTTGAGATCTCAAGTTAGTCAAGAACGATTTGTCTTCTTAAACATTCTTAACTATTTGATCCAAATTCGGCAAAGAAAAGAAAAAAAAAAACCCTAAATTGTGATGAAATTATCAGTACAATTACTATAAAATACAATAGAAAATGAAATAAAAATCTCGTATTGTTAACTTATTCTAGCAAGTGGCTAGACTGTATAGTGCAAGTTTATGAGGCAATTGTTTTTTATTTGATTTATTAATAATTTCTGTGAGATTTTAATGCTAACTTTATAAAAAGATTTTAATTATTTATCATTTTTATGTGTTTTCTATACCAACTTATACATAATAAATAGCAAAGTGTAATAAATTATTATTTGGTAGTACGAAATTCATTTCAAGGCTCCTCAAGCACATTTTGCACCCGGCCCCGCTTTTGTTTGGCCCCGGCCCTGAGAAACGCTATAATCTTGCTGCATGATAATCCCCTCCAGATAAAGCTGTTCATCCAAAATAAATATTGTAAATAAGAGGATTCAATCTGTTTGCTCAAACTGTTTTTATTTTCTAATTTTAGTCCACTCGGAGCCAATTTCATTCTTTGAACATTTCTTAAAGACGATGCTAATTCAACTGATCAGATGTTTCGGATGTTCTCAATCATGGATAGTTTATCCCGGATTGAAAGATGAATGAATCAGATTGATCCCGGAGTAACTTAGATTTGTCTGGAGCTTAAATTAAATGTCCGAGATTCTACTTATATGAAAATAGCTACTATTTTAAAATAATATTACATTTCATTTTTTAAAAAAAAACTAGTTTAAATAATTAAATTTAATAGTTTAACAATTTTTAATATACACATAAATTGACAAGACGTTGTGGATTAACTAGGGCAATGCGAGTGTTCCGACTCTTTTTCACTCCAAAAAGAGTCCAGGATTGAAAAAAAGAGTTACTGATGCTTTGAATTGTTCCGCATATTACTTATTAGCAGATATTTCATATTACAAAGGATGAACTAGATTTCTTCAATTTAATTACTATTATCCTTTGAAATTGCTGTCTTGCACATTTCTTTACAGTTTTACTTCGTGATATCTCTTAATGAATAATCAATAATATTTTTGAACTCTGTATTTACTATTGGTTTACATTGTTTTGTAATAAAAACTATCTTTTTATGCGACACTTTCATTTATATCATAGGAAAAAATTATTTTACTCGATCACTGTGTGCGTCTGGGGGGAGGAAGGGAACCAAGAATAAATTCTTATAACATTTGAAAAATTATAAGTAGAAAAAAAAAAAAAGAGCTGATAATATGAAAACCTATTAACATTTTACTTTTTAAATACATTAATTCTTTAAGAATCCAATTTAAAAAGTTGGTAAGTTTACTAATTGCCATATCGCGTAAACAAAGTGAAAAGCTTAAAGCTCAAAAATAATGTGCCCGCACAGTACAGAAAAGAAAAAAGAAAAAAAGAATGTGGCTGACTTTCGAAACTCTCCCGTGGGGGCAAAAAAGAGCAACTTGTTTGGTTGCATTGCAGCCTGAAGAGCATGCATTCGGTTCACAAGCAGGATGACCTTTGTTCGAAATGATGAAAAACAGAGAATACTTTTGTTGGAGAGGCATTTTTTAAAATTTCAAGGTTTTCTGAAATCACAGACGGCCGGAACAAAAAAAACAATGAAGCTGTCACACAGAACTAGTGAGCTGAGGAATTCAACATTTCTCTCTCAGTTTTTGCTCGTTTGTGCATTAACACTGCTGAATTTTATGATTTCCGATCTCGCAAGGGCACCTTGGTGGTTTATCTCTTACGTGGTCAAATAAAGGATCAAGATGAAATTTTATAGAGCAGTGATTTCAAAAGTGAAAAAATTTAACCTCTTTGTCCTTAACACAATGAAATTTGCATAATTCGAACATTTTTTATTCGAATTTATGGTTCAATAGAATTGCAATTATTTAAGTAAAACGGAGATCAGATTGATTCGCATATGAGGAAATTCGGATGAAGCTCAAAAATCAAGCACATAAAATAACGCCCGACATAAAAGAAAATATAAAAACTTGACTTTATTCTTAAAATTTAATTTAGTAAACATATGGTATAAAAAACTGTAAAAGTTACATTAAAAAAAACGCACAATTTCAATATTTTATCCAATTTTGATACTCTTCCTTTTTTTTTTCAGTTTTTTTTTTTTTTTTTTTTCTCTAAAGTCGGTTTGGATAATTGAAAACTCACTATGATTTTTTTTTTTTTTTTTTTTTTTTGCTCTGTTCCCAAGAATTTTTTGTTAATTTAAACAGTAAGTGTAATATTTTAACCTAATGTTAAAATATCATCGATAATTTAATTTTATTTTGGTTAGTTCGAAGTCAAATCTAAAAAGTGAGAAAAATTGTTTTTCTTAATTAAAGAGTTATGAGCCTTAAAAATTTTTTAAGGTCCTTAATGAACTAGAAAATTTACTGCTGTACAATACATTCAAAAATAATAATTAAAAAAGTTTCTGACTTTTGTTTTAATAAAAATAACTTTGAACTTGTTACATGAATATTACGCTTTTATTTATATATATTCGTTGCATTCAAAATGCTATAAACTGTTTTGTTTATTAAAATTTTTTACTCATTTGCTGAAATTATTATCTAAAAAATTATGGAAAATTTCATGAGTATCATAATTATCACTTTAATCAATATGATTATTAATACTGTTTATTTATCAATTACGTATTGTTTATTAAAACTACTGAATATTAATCATGAAATTCTATTTATTTTTTAGTTTACTTTTTTTATACTCAATTTTAGCTTTTTTCTTAATTCAAATTTTTGGATAAGTAGAATAATACAATTAAGTAGATAAATACAATTTCTTAAATAAGCAGGATTCCAAACATGCTCGCAAAAGGATATTTTTGAATTCGTAATACTTAAGGTGGAACATTTAGTTTTTATTAAATAAACAACAATCAAAACAGTAACTTTACAAAATTTATAAAATTAATGTTTAATCAATAAATTAAAAAACAATTAGAACTTGAATAAAAGCGGTTGTATTAATTTAATTCTGAAAATAAATATTCTTTAGTGTCTTGTACGAACCTTTTAGAATCAGAGTTTTTATATATGACGCTTTTTCTTTTGTGACGATAATTGAAACATTAAACCAATTCAAATGATAAAATAATAATATAAAAAATTATGCATTTATGAATTCAAATAATAAAACAACGAAATAAATAAAATATTAATTAATATTTTTAATTAAGGTGCTTTTTAATTGTTTATATTTATTTATGTTGAAAGAACCAGGGAAAGTTTTTTTTCTTTCTTTCATGAGTCTATTGAGGCCACTTCCTATAGTTCAAAAGCCCCATGAAATGAATTTATTTTCGTTTTATATATATTTGTTTAATCTTTTTTCACGAAGCTCCTCAGTGTGTCAAATTTGCTTTCATTAAACAGACGAATACAACACAAATAACAAATTTATTTTTTTTTACTTCAGTATTGTAAAACCGTATACAGGGTGAAACGTATTATTTGTACCCGACTTTTATTTTTACAACTATCAGTTAGTAATTATGAATTTCACAAAATCTAATTTTTTATACTGTACCCCATTACCTATAGTTATAGTTTGTAAAAGTTTACACATATCCTAATGAATATAATGCAAAAAAGTTTGACTCTTGAAGGACAAAATTTGACAGATTTATTTCATCTTAAAATTTTAGTTGACTCATTTTATGTGTGGCTGCGATATGTGTAGTTACAGACGTGTACAATTCTGATTTTTATAACTTCGATTATAGCCCTGCACATGATCTTTATTTGGCTCCTTTTATCCGGTGCTATTTGAAAAACCTATCTTCAGGATGTCGATTCTACTTAATTAGGTATATTCAATCTACATAATTTAGTCTAACATAGAAATTCTCATAAACTGAAACAGATGAATTTTTAAAATAAAATATATCTGTCAACTTTTGTTCTACAGAAATCGAACTTTTTCTGTTATAATCGTTAGTATACGTGTAGACTTTTACTAAATATAATCTATAAGATATGGGGCACTGTATAAATATTTTGAATTCATAAAACTGATTTTTTTTTAACTTTCAAAAATATTATTGCATTACCCGCATGATTACTTCATTTGAAAGGTTTTGCAACAAACAGAAAGTACAAATATATGCCCGATGGTTGCAGAAATAATGGCCGAGTAAAGATAACACGATGCTTCCTGGACATAAATAGTCTTGTATATATCAAGCTCCACAGAAAATAAAAAAAATAATTTTCAAAATCTGATTATTTTCTGAAATTGTATACTTTATTTGCATTTTTACAAAAATTGACTTGCAAAATATTTAATTAGATATATTAAATAAGAGATGTAATGAAGAAAATTAGAAAGCATGAATCCGCCTTGATTATTGAACAATTTGAGGCAGTTATTTAGCTTGTTGGAAAATCAAAGGCAAAAACCTTTAATAGCTTTTAATGAATATCTTGCATTGTATTTTACATAAAATAAATTTACACAACTTTTATTATCTCTTCAAAGAAATTAAGATGGTTGTTCGACATTAACAACACATTTCATTTCAAAATGTCACGACTTAGATGAAATTTAAGCTTTTATGTGAAGCATATTATAAGAGATTTACAAAAGAAAATTCAATGAAGACTTCGTTTCATTAGTTTACAACAATGTCCGATTTTATACTTTGATTTTAAGTTTCTTTTTTGACCAGCAGATAATAAAATGTATATGGAAATGATTTTGTTTGTTTAAAATGGTGAAAAATTAATATTTTGTGAAATATGTCTATAAAAAGTGGAAATTGCCTTTAATTTTCCGATATCTCTATGGAAATCTGCAAGCCTGGAGAATGTTCGAAGAATCCTTCTTGGCCTTGTTCGAAGAACCGTGATTCCATATTCTAGAACTTGCTCGTACTTATAAAAATGTATCATTGTATACAGCTTCAAGTAGAATTTCGGAAAAATGTTGAAAGTCTTGAGAAACACCTAAAGCGATGGGTCGACCTTTCACTGATAATAAAAGACAGTTAGTAGAAAGGTAAAAAGAAAAAAAGAAGAAAAAAGAAAGAAAAAATAGTGTAATAAAATGAATCTTCGCCTTTGTACTGTCAGTTTAAACTGTGGGAATCTACTTCGATCGAAGCAATTAATGCCCATTAGAAATTCTGATATGGGGCAAAAAAGTAGTTCAAGGCTTGCCAGTATCAATTTTTCAGCTGACATCCTTAAAGTGAAACAGACTTACTTTTTAAAGATTTATCACCATGCATTTTTTAATCGTTGTCTAGATTCCAGATTATTTCACACATTCTGGAACTAAAGATATCAAACAATTTTAACAGACGTGACCAGGAAAATAATGTAATGGAAGCAGCTCTTTTTCAGAGAATTATAGTAACTGATTAGGGATTGAAGGAAAAATTAAAGGAGGAGGAGGGGGGTTCAGAGATCACTTAAAAAAATCCGACACCAATGATTTCGAAAGTTCTAATAGATTACTGAAAGTCCAATGATACGCGCAATCATTTTGCCAGCCAAAGCACGTTCACGCATTTTGAAACTCGCGACCGAAATGCATGATGTGACAGTTGCCAAACGGACTAATAATGTATATACACCCTTCGCGGAATTAAAACGACCGTGACACTGAATAACCATCTGCTTTGTCCTTAACTATTTGAAAAAGAAAATATGTGCGAAAGTGTATAAACATTTGATGGAAATTCCTTTTATTTCTCACGATACAATTACCTAAAAAACGTAAACGAATTTTTTAGGTAAACTGTAGTACTTCAGAAAGTAGGTGAAAAAATCATCAAAAATTCCATCTTCACATGAAATAAGTCAAGTTAAATAAAAGTGCACTATAAAATTAAAATAATGATCAGTTCTTTTTCTAATTGCTAATTCATCATTTATTAAAAGGAATGCAATTTATATTTAGTTTAGTAGTAAACTTTTAAAACAATGGATGATTGCATGCTATGTTTTATAGAAAAGAACTTTTTCGTTTCTTCATCCCTTACTATAAGAATCAGCGTACAATAAAATACTTTCCGTGTGAAGCTGTTATTAAATGTATATTTCTAATATGTTTTAAATGCATATTTCTAATTTCTATATCTATCTTATCAACCCACTCTAATCGGAAGGAATAAAAATGGATTTTTAACAGAGAAGAAAACATGGACCCAAAATTTTATCAAATGTTAAATTCATGCGCTTTCAGCCGATTTTAAATAAAGTAAAGAAAGAATTAAAAACTGCTACTGAATAGAAAAACATCTGCCCTTATGAGAAATTTGATAAGCAGAGAATTTTTTTTACACAAAGCAAAATAATCATATAATTCCTATCGAATTTGAAGCTCTGATATATTCTTAAGTTACCACCTTCCTTCTTTTTCAATCAATTATAACATCGTGTTTTATATAGAAATGACAAATGGGCACTTTCTCTCCTCTCTCTATATATACTCGCTACATTCGTGCTTTCTATATAAATATATATAAAGATAATTTTGAAGATGCACAGCCGTAAAGAAGAAACTTGAAATTTTAACTCCGATTTATTTCACCACATCATAATTTTTACAAAAGAGAAGCGGTGATCAAATCGACACCTGTTTACATCGCGATATAAGAGCGAAGTGACCGAAATTTCCTCCTTCAGTAATTTCACTTTGTAGACTTAGAAAAGGGAATTTTAGGTATCTTTAAAAGAATGTTGTAAGCATTAGGAATTTTTATCCCTGCACTCGAAGCGTGGGAAAATGCTGAAGTCATTAGCTTTCTAGAGCGGGTGTTAAAAATAATTAAATAAAAAGCGGGAATTGGATCAAGAAATACGAAAACATTTTAGAATGGTTAACATGGACTAATTTTTAAAAAATTAGGAAATTACTTAAGATTTAAAAATATCATTATATTTATATAGCAGGAATATAATATTGCATTTTTTAAATAAATTAAAAATCGCTTTATTCATTTTCATTCTATCGGAATGAGACATAAAAACATTAAAAAACAAACAAACAAACAAACAAAAAAACCGGAAATGCATTATTGAATGTTTTTATATCGAATTCGACCACGGTTTTCACTCGCAGGTAGAATGCTACAAAAATAATTGGTCCGAATGACAGTTCGAAAGTGTTTAAAAATTACGACTTCAAATTTCTCCCTTTAAATCAAGCAATTCCAATGCATCATTATTATAAAGATGGTCTCAACTTATTATTCTTGTGTAAACTGTACTTTAGAATTTATTATTATCATTAATATTTGAAATAGTGATATGTTTTTATTTATTTTTACATGGGTATATAAATAAAAAGAATTGCTTGGATGATACGTGAAATAGACAATTATCCCAATTTCTCACGCTGGAAACTTATTCTTCCGTGAATACAACAGGTGCCATTCTATGAACAAGGCCTGGGTTTTTTTATTGATAACCTCTATTGCATCTGTTTAGAACGGACCCATCCGAAGCGATTAAGCATTTTTGTGTGTTGTCAGGATCAGCTTGCATGATTTTATTCACTTATGACGAGCCCTTCTCTCTCTCTCAAAAAAAAAAAAAAAAGAGTGAAAAACCGTTTTTCATTTAAATGTTGACTTATCCTAGTTTCCATTACCGATATAAGATGACAGAATATTTTCTCAATAAGTTTTTTAATAAATGTCTGTAATAACCATTTTAATTTGCTTAAATCCTTCTCCTCCTGAGCAGGATCTTTTTTAGATCGGATAAAATTTCTATGGCCAAAATTTAGCCTGAAAAAATGTTTGCGACAGATTTATCATGGGAAGACTATATTTAATAATATTCGAAAGAGTTAAACATAAAAAAAAAGACGATGAAATTTGCTGCAAAAAATGAGCAAAGAAAGTTTGAAAGTTATAAATGGATTCTGTTTCCGAAAACCAGCTTGTAAGGTTTTTTATTCACAGTTTTAAAGCAAAACAAAGAAAAAAGTTTCATATTATTTGAAAATAAATTTTAAGAAATATTACCATTCCATTTTCGAAACCAGTGATAAATGCATTCATTACAAAAGGCTTAAGCGATTTTCTGTTTTTTTATTGAGTTAATGGTGTATAATGCAAATAATTTCCATCATATTAAATGAATTTCTAGAAAAATATTCCGATATTTACTTGTATCAGACCTACAAAAAGACCTCACCCAGTTCACTTCATTGAAATAATGATGAAACTTTAATCATTTTACATGCATAATTTGTAGTTTTAAAAACACAAAATGAGTTGGGTAGTGCTAGAAATATCCAGATATTTATTTGCGCTAACGATAAAGAAACGCATTTGGCTTCATTCTTTTCCATTCGGAAACATAAATTAGTCAACAATACTAGAAAATATTTCTTAGAAATGTAACCTTGATATCAATTTTTCTTAATAAAGTTCGATTGATACTTTCTCTCTATAATTAATTATTATTAATTCATAAAATGAAAACACATACCTAGCAAATTTATTCCTCATTAGCATTCTAATTTTATTCTTTAGAGTAGTTATTAACCCTTTGAAACGAAAGGCCGAATTCAACTTGTCATGAACTTTCTTGAGCAAACTAAAAAAAGAACTGCACCCATCAGAAATTATTGAGATTTGATGCTTTTTATGAAAAGTTTTATTTGTGAAAAAGACCCTGAGTTTCTATATCTACTTCTCTTCTTAACATTAAAATAAATAAATAAATTCATTTTCTGTCTAAGCAGTGCTTATTAAAAATAAATGATGGTTTAAAGGTTTAAAATTAATTTTATATTTATCATATGAGCTTCTGCAGCATTCTTCTGAGCCTAGAAGTTATTTTAAGTTGAAGTACTTTGAACTTCATTTCATGTATGCATGTTCTTTGTAATAAACATTAAGTCACAGATCGTTTGCTATTCAGCTATTTTATAGCTATTTAAATTTTGAGTCATTCATATTTTAAATATAATTTTCTCACGAAATTTTAAAACATGTATTCTAGAAAAATTCTTTAGAAATATGAAAATAGTGTATCTAATAATGATCACGTGATAAACATAAAATGATCTCCATCAGTAGAAATTTCGAATTTACTATTGGTCTTATTGATTTCTCAAAAACATTCTTCTTGTCGTTGAAATTGTGTCTCTTTTCAAATTTTACTTTGTAATTTAATTTTAGCTTGTTTATTATAACTTCAATTTTATTTTGCAGTTTTTCCCTTTTCATTCTTAAACTCCATCTAATTTATTTTATATTATTATTTGTTAACGTCGAAGTTCACTTTTCGTACGGCTCTCGTTGTTAACGACCAGAAATATCGCAAATTATCAGACACATAATAGCAGAGAAGAGCAAGTCAGTATTATGCGACACGTAGTAAGCCCATTATTTTATGGTGAATCCCTCCAAAACCATACTTTCCATAAGCACAGTAACTCAGTTAATATAGATATTTTGAAAATGTGACGTATTATTCAAGAATTTAAAATAAAACTAAATATAATTTAATAATTTCGAACACAATATAGAAAAAGGATTTGTTTATTTGATATATTAAGTTTTGGAACATTTTAAAATATATTTTTACCAGCGTGCTAGAGGCATAATGAGGATAATGCCATCTAGACCATAGTAAATTTTTTGTTTCTCATCGTCTGGTCGTATTTGTTGGATTAGACAGAAGAAACGCAAAATTATTTTGTATTCGTGATTCTCTTTAAGGTTACCTCCTGGGGAAATCAATAACCTGCTACCGCTCTTAAAAGTTTGAAAATGTATTGTTTCTTGTATTTATGTTGCGCCAATTCCCCGTTATCGTTTATTATCATGTCACAAAGTAGTGAAATTTAGAGTTGAAAACAATTTACGCCATTTTGTACATCTTTCTAAACGCTTGATTCAATCTGTGAGATTCCTTGATACAATACCCTCCCCCCCCCCCCGGATTTCAAAAGTCTTTAATAGCATCTATAACAAAAGCCTCCGAATAGAAACAAAATACAAAACATTTATAAGCATTTATCTAAAAATATCAGACTGATTAGAAGAAACGGATTTGCCTAAAAACACCATATGTTTAGATGCATTTCCCAAGGTTTTATTCCATGTTTGATACATATACATCATATAAGTACACACAAGAATATCCACCAAGTGTCGCAAACTTTTAAAATGTTTATCTTTAAAGAGCTATATTTATTGATTGCTTACAAATCTGTATCTCTACTATTAGTAAAAGCGAATGTGTATATCTTGGTTCTCTATAAGGCAGACCATCCGCTATTGTTTTTGGACTTTTTAGATATCTTTGGTTTCATGGAGGTGGTATAGCGCAGCTATAACACCTGGGATTAGAAACAGCAGCAACAACAAATTTTACATCTTTTCACTGGGTATCTACAAAAATCTAATTAGAAAATTATTTTTATATTTTCTAAAGATTTAAAATATCTTTTTAATGATACCAATTTAGTTCTCCTAAATAAAGGCTTTGAAACATGATTTAGGACAGCATTTTTCATTGATATAATTAAAATTAAGCTGACATGGTTTCATCAAATATTTAAACCACATATTATTTATCTATTAAAAATAAATTTTTTTCAGCTTTAGCGTGTTAAAAATTTTCTGGTGATACCAATTTTATTGCTAAGCTACTTTGCCACAAATTTAGAGGATTTTAAGGAAAATCATTTCTTAAATAGAATTTGTAACATTCCGTTCTTTCATTGCAATAAATTTTAGTTTATTTATTTTGTTTTGGCATTTTTTTAAGTCCCATGCATATATCTCTTTAAACATTATTTATAGGCAAGAGAAACATATCAATAAAAATTTCGTACTTTCCTTCCCCTCTTTTTTTAATTAAGTAAAATAAATAAATAAATTATAAGCTAGGATTATAAATCCATCTTCGCACTCATTTCCAGATAATCTTCTCCAGAAATTAAATTGTTCATTTATCTGTAGTTTTAATAATTCAAGCTAAAGTAAGCTGATCAAAATAAAAATTAAAAAAAAACAATTTCTATTACATTTTATACTGTCAGTAGCCAATTAAAAGTGAGCATGTCAATAGAGGAAAGAAAAAAAAAAGAAAAGAAAAGAATTTATATGTTCTTTTTTTATGTCATTTTGGTAGCAGGAAAAAATGTGCATACTAATGTATGATCAGTGTATACTGCATACTGATGATACATTGGTACATGAGCTTCCCCTCCCCCTTTCTGCTACAAAAATGATAATTTAAAACAAAACAAAAACACACACTCACTCATTTTTTTTCTTTCTATCTCACTTTTAACAGTATACACCGACGATATCTTCAGACAGTTTCTCTGCGTAATACTTTTAGCAACTGAATATAAAAGTCATGCTGAAAAGAATCTTAATTTCATTCGTGCAGTTCGGCATATATTCTGATCTGTTGATTCATTAAAATTTTGTTTAAACTCTTCAATATTTCCTGAGTACAACGTTATTATTATTATACAAGTACCAATACATTTCCTGAACCCTGTGCTATTATTATACAGTTTCATTCAAATACCGACACATTTCCTGAGCACTCTTTTATTATTATACAGTTCGTTACTTGGTCTTTTATAACAGTCAATGCTTTCATTTTACCAAATATTGAATAAGTTGTAAATTTTAAAGTTTATCGACATAATCCACATCAGTACTATTAATATGATAAACGAACCATCTGGACGACAAAAGTGGCTAAACCAAATGTTACCAATCACACCATTTTCAGTTCGAAAGTTACTTCTTAGTTTAGAAATGTAACACCGAATGGTTACATATAAAGACTCTATTGACGTTCGCAAGCAAACGAATTTTCGACGTCCTTTTTCGGTCCGAATTCTCTCCCCCTTGTTTTGAAACATGGGCAGGGAAAAAAAGACTGCTTTTGACCCCTCTTTGGATGTTATTTTGGAGGCACCGAATTTTTCAGCCCATTCTGGGCTTGCCGCAAGCGTCAAGAGGAGGGGAAGGGAGGGCCCGAGATGCCTTTTCGTCGTTTGGAGCCGGTTTCGCATGGATTCCGACCGCACCAGAGAGCCTTTTCAGCCTGCAGCTTGCATTTCCAGTCACAAGCGATACAGAATTAAGTAAAAAATGTAACGCTAAAATAATTCGGTTTTTTTAATACCAAAAAACATTATATGAAATAATACGGAAAAAGTTTAAAAATGAAAATGAAGGCTTCATGATAATTACAGTTTAAGTGAAATATATTTGGCGTCACATTTTAAATAACATAAATTATATGATTATTTATAAAACCATTCAGTACTTAATTTATTTTGTTTATCTTATTAAGCTTTAATGGTCTTGTGATGCCATTTAGTATCGCCGGTGTAACAAGCGTTTTTATATATTTCTGCTTTTTAATTCCAGCTGTAGAGAGTTTGACGAATCCTAGGTAGCAAAATAGTTTGGAAACAAATCAATAATTTTTATTAATTAATTTGGATACTTTAATTAGTTAACGTACGAATCTGGAAAGGACGCATTATTTTAAACAGATAGTAACTCTAAGGTGTTGTCTATTTTATTTTATTTATTTATTTTTTACTAACAAATAATAATTTTAGACTTAATGAGTTTAAAAAGAAACAATACAGTATCTAAAATGAAAATTCATTCATAACGAAAATAAAGAAAAAAATCTATGAAAAAATGAATGAAAAACATTAATTTATAAATAAATAACCCAAATCGTGTTTAAAAATTCACCGACTTCTCATTATGGCATTGCACAGAAATTTTCATTCACTAAAACTTTACTACAGCTAAATATTTCAATAAAATAAGTTTTTATTTGGTTAATTAATTTTATTTTTCAGCAATCGTTAAATACTTTAATAAAATAAGTATTGATACAATGTAAAAAATGCATTTTTTTTTCGCATTTTTATTCATATAAATGCCCTCACAATTCTTAGAATCTCACAATAATAACTATTTTTTTTTTTCATTGGTTTGTAGTTTTTTTCTTCTTGTTTTGATTTAGTTTATCAAAAAAAAAATGTAAACTATATCATTATTTTTTCTACGCATTAAATGTGCTGCAGCCATAAGTTTATTTTGAATTAGTATAACCAGATGAAGCCAATTTCCAGTTCCATCCGGATTTTCCAGCTCCAGACAAAAACTAAAATCAATATATTTTTAGATGTTTACTTGGTTTAGTCATATAGAATGATTATAACATAAGTAATAATATAACTATAGAGTGGAAAGACCGGCAAAATGCCAAAGTACCACTGTCTTAAGGGGGCGAGACGTACAGTTACGTAGGCACTACTACTGACCTATTATTCAGAACTGAAAAAGTGATGAAAACCAGCAATTGAGTACCTAAAAAAATGAAGTACTTCGGTATTTAATGATAATGATGAATTTAATTTTCTAAGAATCGCTTAAGGCCTGTTGCGCATAACTTCTTAGAATCTTTCTGAAAGCATCATACTTATGCACGTGCTACACATTGTGTTTTAGAGTAGTTTAAGTTAGATTATAATTTTAATTACATTTTTGTAAAAATTAACTTGTATCCTTTAATTTTTATAAGGAATTAATTTTTGTTGATGATTAAGATACTTTGATTTCGTCAATTTTATTTTTATATTTTTATTCGATTGGATAATTGAGAACAAATCTGAATTGCCTTTTCTTTGTTTTAAACTGATCATATGAGAAGGGAAATGTCTATAATTTATGTAGTGGGGGTAGGGATGTAATCATATCCTAGAGGGTTCATTAAATGATGCCTTTTTTTTTCCCCAAATCCATAAATTAACAAATCTGAATTATAACAACATTCAGTAATTACTCTAGTGTATTCCCAAACACCCTAGAAATTATGGAGTAAATGGAATACATGTTTCGGCTTCTGATTACAATAACGAACTAGTTTAAAGAAATATTCTTGTAACGATAAGAAACTACTACTTATTATTTCAGAATTTATTTTGACACTCGTTCCCAATTACCCTAATGTAGGTTGTTATTTTTTTACTATTTTTAATAAAAGTACACTCTATTTCCGCACATAAGCGATCATAACTGTTTAATACCCTCAATTTAGAAAATTTATTATCATTTCATCTCCAGTACTTCCGGAGAAAGTCTGAGAATGAACCTTTACACTATTAGGAACGACTGTGTATTATGAGATACTAGATCTAACAAGGGAAGGGTACGGGGGTGAAATCTGAGATCGGGATGAGATTTAGTATAATGATAATATACATTTAGAATGTTCATTCATGAAAATGTTAAAACGCAATGGCCAGTCAATTTCGAGAAAATGGTCCTCAAACTTTTGGTAAAGCTTATATACTGATAACTTGACTACCATTCCGATGATCCCGATGGCATGGTTTTCTAGGTAACCGTCTCGTTTACAGAAGGTCAGCGTTCGGACCGGGCTAGGAGTTTTTTCTTTTCTAATAACTTTTATTCAATTCAGAATTTACAAATACTCTTAATTAATATGTTTTTAATTTTTTTCATCCGAAATAAATATCTATTATCAAAATACATAATAATAAAATTAAAATTTTAAAAGAAAAAATTATAAATACAGATGCATTTTTTAAACAAAATAAAATTATTTAAATTTAATTAACTATTTAGAGATAGTTTTAATTAATACGCTACTTATTTTTATGCAAGTATAAATGTTTATTACTTTAATACTTATATTGTAATTTAATATTTAAAAAAATAGTAATAAATATAACATAAATGGTGATAATTATTAATTATAAATACTCACAACGTAAAAAAAATTATTCAATATTTCTAAAAAATTATCCTATATACATTTACTTTTGATTATATACAAGAACCAGAATGGTAACTATAGTAAAAACATTAGAAAGAAAATATATTTCGACATCTTGCACAGCTGATAAATGATGATTGTCCACTAGAGCAAGGTTTCTTTAAGAGATCTATGGGAAAACAACTTCATTTGCGTTTAAAAATATCTCTCTCTTTCATCAGAAAGTTGGGCAGCGAACCATGCATACCTTATCATCTTATTAAAAATTGGTGATGACAATTGATGGTGTAGAATTGATTGAATTTTTACACTATCTTCGCAAGAATTTATTTCTTGATCATGTTCGATTAAATAAAAATTTTGTATCCGCTTAATACGTTTTGAACCATCTGCTTACGCATTCAATAAATTAACACCTGCTTTTTACTATTTATTTTCATTACTGCTGTTGGGGAACTTTGCTTACATATTTAACAAATATTAGCTGCTCCTTTCAATTTTTGATATAAATACAACTTCGTTGAGTTAGAATTGATAATTTATTATTATTAAAATCCAAGAATTTGAAAATTAATTGTTTGAAAATGATGTAAGCAAGTTAAATTATCTGTAGACATTAATAATACATTTTTAATTATTTTTCCTTTTAACATTAAATTATAATTTAAGTATTAAAAGAATAAACATTTATCCTCGCATAAAAATAAGTAGCATATTAATTAAAACTATCTGTAAATAGTTAATTAAATTTAAATAATTAAAAAAAACATCTGTATTTATAATTTTTTTAAAAATGTTAATTTTATTATTATGTATTTCGATAATAAATATTTAGTTTGGATGAAAAAATTAAAAACATATTAATTAAGAGTATTTGTAAATTTTGAATTGAATTAAAGTTATTTAAAAAGAAATAAATTCCTAGCCAGGTTCGAACCCGGACCTTCCGTATACGAGACGTTTTCTACACAACCATGCCATCGGGATCATCGCTACGGGGGTCAAGTTATCAGTATATAACCTTGCCTTGAAAAAGTCTACTCAGCAATAGGATTCTGTTGTATAGTTCTCGGCAATCGTAAACTATCATTAACCATCAAAACAAATTTTGAATTTGTCAAATTGGTGCTATTCAAACCTATCACATTCAACTAACAACTATATCAATCTCTCAGACAAATGAATAATGGACATTCATTCTGGTACCTTCAAAATAATGAATCAAAATATTTGATATTCTTCAAAATATTTGTCGAAAAATCAACAATGGATGATTACAGATAAGTTACTTCCTCCATCTCCACAGCATCCATTTCTTATTGATAAGAGTCTAAATCAACATCTTCAGACTCCTCCTTCAGCATTTAATTTTTTCCTCGTTGTTGTCAGTTTTCTTGTTTTCTTCTATACCTGACGTCAAATAGCATCAAATTATCATTTAAATTATTCCAAAAGCATCAAAAGTATATCGTTTTATTAAATAAAAATCCCACTGCTAACCGCTCCACTACGAAAATTGCCAGGGCAATTGAGAACATTAGTCTATTTCTCAGGATGAAAATTGACCCTACTTTAATTTTATCGATAGGAATAAAGGATTAGTTGCTGAAAGTAAAATGTACTTTGCTCTTTTTTAGCAAAATTATTTTGGGTATTATTTTTGAATAAATTTATTTCACTAAATATAATGAGCCATAAAGCTCGAAAATAGTTAATTTAATACAAAATACAAAAAACAATACTAAATTTAAAAAAATGCAGTACATTTCTTTGATTTATTTTCGACGTAATGCAAGGAATTCGAAAGTAATCTTTACGTTTAATTTATTTTACTATGTTAAAAAAATCTTTTATAGCATATCTATAAAAACATTTTCTAAAAGGTTTTGCTTTTAATCTATTTTTCGATAATTTTTCTTAAAAATTTTTTTTTGGGGAGTTTTGATGTTTTTATCATAATATCAAAGAAAAATCAATGCCTTGATAAAAAAGAAAACTCTTTGCTGATCTAAATTAGGTTTCAATAGGTTAATCAATTCAGTGAGAGTTCAATATAAGGGATGGTCTTAAATCCTCTTTCACCACCACCAGCGAGGGGAGATTCGATTGCTAGCTGATAAATAATGAAGTGGAATGGGGAAATTTTCTATTTTTCCCAGATTATTCGAAAGAGAGACATTCAATTCTAAAAAGAGCTTACTTAAAAGTTGCATAACAATGAGTATCAATATTAAACATCTAATTGCAAATATAGTAAGAGTATTAAATTTTATTACAATTGCGATAATTTTTCAATTTAAAAAAATCATAATTTTTTCAGAAAGTAGATGAACTTGTATGATCTGGAAATTTGAAGAGAGAATTGACCACAATATATTTAAAATATTGACCCCAAAAGGTTCCAAAATATTCCGCAATCAAGCGGTTTTTTTTTTTCTTTTACCCCTAACTCTCCCCACACAATGAAGTACTCTTACAAAGTTAATACAAACAAAATATTAAACAGTGGGATTTCACTATGTTTTAGACTAGAAACCACTAGGTGAAACCAGAGCGTACGACTACCCAAATTAATAATCATATTTTGCTCCTGTGTTTCAAAGAATATAATGAGCAATGCATACAACAAAGAGACAACCAAGCAATTTTAGCACGACCCCGTAACCCAAAAAATAAGAGTTGCTTAGGCGAAAAGAAAAAGACAAAAAGAATCGATAAATGTGAGCTGCACTTACCGGGACATTGACATTTTTCAGGCTGCTATTTATGCTCAAATTTTTTAATAGAAACATTCACACCCACTTAATGAAAGCTGAGTCATGATTCTTAATAACATTATTAGGATAAAATGGTTTCAAGCTAGCAACATAAAAATTTATTCAGCTCCTTGGCATTATGGAAAAAACGTTGAGAATTTCAGTCCAAGCATAAATGAAAGTGCTCCGTAAACACAATTTATCAGACAAAATAAAATTATTATGATTGATGCCAATCAATGTGAGTGAAATGAAATCGAAAATATTTAATGTAAGCGCTATTTTTTTCTTCTCATTAATGAATGTTCATCTCCACAGGATGTTGTCATTCAGCGTGCACAATATTTTGTCTGCGGCAAACCGCACATATTATTCAGAGTTTATCTCACACATACAAAATAGAATTATTATCGATGCCGATCCAGTTAAGGATTAATAAGTTAAGTTATAATGGAAATTTTCCAGTGCAAACAATAATTTTTCTGTTTATTCAGTGAATCGACAAACGAGATATCTGTTATACAAACATATATCGTGTTGATTGTTTCGATAAAAAATATGTCCCCAAACGTTCGTCACGTAATACCAGCACTTATTCCACCCACCATTCATATCTAGTTTTGAACCTAATTTGTCAAAGGATTGACAGCCTATAGGTCTGTATTTTCACATTGATGCAAACAAAATAATTCATAAATGCTATGACTTAAATCAATGAATTCGCTATATAATCTTGTAACTGCAATCGCAGTTCCGAGTCACATTTTGGTTTCAATAGATCGAAAAAAATGGAATCCAAATTACATATTTTTACGATAAATTGAGTAAAAATACTAGATCTATGCCAAATATTTATATTTCGTAACTATTGTTCGGCAATATCATGCAAGGCTTTCGCGGCCTTACCCAAGGTACGCAGTTTTATGAGAAAGGAGGGGGCTAAGACTTTTGGAGGGGATGCCAAAAAGTTTCTGGGAGACCACTTTCGCTAGTTTACGATGAGCGTTTTCTAGCAAAAGAAAAAGAATATGCATTAAATTAGATATGTTTCCTTCAAGACAATATGAAAATGAAAAAAAAAAAAGCTATCCAGTGTGCAACTTCATCCGATGTTTCTCTTGCTTGTTTGCTATCCATTTTTTATCTTTTCCATTTTTATAATTGCTAGTCTTCTTCGGCGACCAGCTGTTCGTCTACCATATTGATAACATTAATTATATAACGTCAACCCATTTTGATGAATTAAATTTTATCGAACCACATGAAAGTACCATTTTAAAGTATACCTACACAATAAGTAAATATAGCCCATTCTGATTTGTAAGCAATGCACCATATCTGGCAGTGGTCATTGGCAAATTAAATTGGTAAAATTTAATCAGCTGTTGAGGTTGATTGACTCTGTCAAAGTTTTATTTTGCAACATATTCATAAAAGGAAGTGGACAAGCATTACCGACGCTCTAAGGCTATACATTTTCATATGAAATGAAAATAAACAAAATGGGTCCAATGGATGCGATTCGTGAAATCTATTAAGATTTTTCCCTTTCAGAATATGCAATGAAGCACCGTTTTTAAAATATTTTTCGGAAATGGAATTTGGAAGAAGGGTAGACGACCCATTGATGAAGTATCTAAGAGCTTTCATATAAAATTTAAAGTGTCGAAATACAGGGTGTTCATTAATTATTGTCGGGGTTTCCGTACCTCATAGCTTTCGAATAAAAAATATTACACAAAAACCGATTACGTATTCGTAAATTACAACTCAAAGAATTTTATTAATGATATTAAAATGTAAATCTTGCACAATTTGCACTCTGTAGGCATTCAGCTGAAGGCGATTATGTATTCGTAAATTACAACTCAAAGAATTTTATTAATGATATTAAAAAGATTAATGAATTTGCACATGGCTGCCCTTCGTGGCTCGTAACACATCGAGACGAAATTTCATTTCCCTCCAAGTGTTCTCCAGCATTTGTGGGGTAACATTTTGGATCGCAGTAACAATTTTGCGCTTCAGTTCATCAAGGAAGGGCACAGGGGTCTTGTACACAATGTTCTTGACAAACCCCCATAGAAAGAAGTCCTGCGGTGTTATATCTGGTGATCTCGGAGGCCATGGGATAATTCTACCTTTTCCACACCATCTGTCGGGAAATTTCTCGTCTAAAAAGTCACGTACAATCATGCCCCAATGTGGGGGTGCACCATGCACCATCCTGTTGAAATATCACATCTGGCTGATGTTGCTACATCTGAGGAACCGCATACATCTCCAGCATGTCAAGGTATGTCACGGAGTTTATTGTTGTTTCAGGAAAGAAGAAAGGTCCAATAACTTCAGTATGTGATAAAGCGCACCAAACATTCACCATTGGGCTATCTCTTTCCAATTCTCGATAATCGTGCGGTTTCTCCGAACCCCATATTCTACAGTTACGTTTATTCACTTTTCCTGACACATGAAAAGTGGATTCGTCACTGAAGAACCATTTCCGAAGGTAATTTTCATCATCCTGAATTCGAGTCAAAATTTGTCCGAACTCAAAACGAAGCGGTTTATCATTCGGGTATAAAGCTTGTACAATTTGAACTTTGTAGGCATTCAGATGAAGGCGGTTATGGAGAACGTTCCATATCGTCGTATGCGGCATATGTAACTGCACAGCTGCTTGTCTCGTTGTTTTTCGTGGACAGTGAGTAAACGTTTCTTGGATGCGATCTACATTTTCCTGCGAAGTGTTCGGTCTTCCCGCTCCCTTTCGGTGTAGAACGCTACCAGTTTCCTGAAATTGTGTTAACCAGCGTCTGATAGAATTATCCGAAGGAGGATCTTTCTTGTACGTGGTCCTGAAGCGACGTTGAGTAGTTCTGACTAATTTAGTTTCGAGAAATCATAATACACACATTGCTTTTCCTTGCACGGTCGCCATTTTTATTTATGACGTCATAATTACCCAGACTGCAAATGCGCTAAGATCGCATTGTTGCCACGTAAAATTCTTTGAGTTGGAATTTACGAATACGTAATCGGTTTTTGCGTAATATTTTTTATTCGAAAGTTATGAGGTACGAAAACTCCTACAATAATTAATGAACACCCTGTAGATCCAGTGATTGGGGTTGGGAAACTGATTATTTGGTTTTAGCAATCATTTTAATTATATAGATTCCTAGCATTCGTTTTTTTATTTAACATCTAACTCTTAGCATGAAAAAGTAAACAAAGGAAAATACAAAAATACTTTTTGACGAAAATTCAGATGAAGTTCAGTAATTCTAATGAGCGAGCCACCTCTGATTACCTACTAAGAAAATTTTTACTGTTTTTATGGCAAAAAATTTTAAATCTCGAAATAATAAAATTTGGGGACTAAAATGGCAAAATATGTTGCAAGCACATAGGCAAACATTTTAAACAGAGTAACCGTTCCTTCGATGTGTCTAGTCCTAAGATAACAAATATACAGTCATCTATCTGATTTAAATTGTATTTTTTAAATTTTATTTTCGAAGAAAAACTTAAATTCATGTAAATTATTATATAATTCTGTAGAGTTATTTCGAGGATAAATAGAGCCAGGACCTCGGTAGTTATTTTTTGCCTCATCCCGGTTTCATTCGTTAACTTCAGACATTAAAAAACAAAAATTTTGCCTTTTTGGCGGTACCAAACACAAATCTGGGGCATCTACACGTCCTTTGTTGCCTCTATCTATGCCACTGAACCTAAAGAAAACCTGATTTTTAAAGAATGATAATGAATTCTTAATGAACTGATAATTCTTCAAACTTCTACGAAATCCAACTTCTCGAATATATTTGAAAAGTTATTTCTATCCTTGATCTGACAATTATTCTGTGTCAGTGATTCTAAGTCCTAATTTGACGTCACACTCAAATTTTTTTAGCATCAGAAAATACTACTTTGAGCCATTATTCGTTGTTTATAGGCTTCATTCTGAACTATTGTTGATTGACAAAGATGAGCGATTGGAGACTGGATCCATCAACTCTTGTTGTGGTTAGGAACAGGAAGAAAGCTGGACGAGATTATATCAAAATTTCCTTGACAATTCATGGAATTTTAATGAGGAATAGAGCGATGTAGTTGCATAATGGGAGACGAAAGAATTATTTAAAACCATATTTATTAAGACAAACACATTTTAGAATATATTTATATCCACTGCGTAATCCACAATTGCTATTCTCTTATTATTATCATCTTAGAACATATTAAGGACAAGCATATATAAATGCATATATACTATTAACACTTAGTAACGTACAGTATCAGTAGCGGTTGTACTACATATCAGTAACGGTTATCGTACAGACAAAGTGATAAGATTCAGATTAAATAGCTGTGAATATAATTGCAGTATAATGTAGACCTACTTATCAGTAGCGGTTATTGAACAGACAAAGTCATACGATTTCGATTACATAGTTGTGAACATAGATGTCAAGTGAAGCGACAAACCTTGAGAAAAGATTGTTTCAAACCTTATAGTAAGTAGTACGAGGCACAATATGAATTCAGAAATGAATGCATGGTATTTCAGAAATTACACGCAGAAATTCCTAACAACTCTCATGGATGGTGCAAGAAAAGCAGTTTACAAGGTTTCTCGAGAATAAAAAGGATAAGCTCACTGGCAGCGGTTGTGTAGATGACGTCACTACGGGGCACGTAAGGAGTCGGACGTTACAAAAGAAAGGAATAATGAATTCAAAAATTTTGACAAAGCTCGATCTTCTTTCCGTTATGGTCACTAAACAAGAAATAAGAAGATAATTACGCTAAAGCCCCTAATTTTTATTATAATCGAAAAAGCAAACAAACATTACTAGTTAAGATAACAGGCGATCTTTAAGAAATATAAGAATATTTATTTATTTATCTTACGAATTTTTTATTTGAGATTATAAATACCACATTCATTTGAATAACTTCATTTCATTAGAATTAAAACAAAACATAACATATATTTGAGAAATTTCATAAAAATAACATATAGTTCTAAATAAATATGAACAAAAATAACTTGTTTCTTTTTGATTTAATTGCTTTCATTGCACATTTCGTGATTGAAATAAACATATAAAGCGAGCAATGTAATATTGAATATTGAAATATTATTGCTAAATGATTGTCAAATTGTTGATTTTATATTTTAAGCAAAATAAATTATTATTTTAAATAACCTTGATGGAAACATTTCTGTTTCGATGGCGATAATTATAGTTTCCTAAGCTGGTTTTTGTGCTTTACAAGAAATCACTTGCTAGTTTTTTCAAAAGATAATGATCCATTCTGATTCAGATTGTTCCTTCGTAATAGATTAACTTTTTGATTTTTCATTTCATTTCATAACAATATAATATTGATGTGACTTTTGATTCCTCTTCCCAATTTTTTTTCAGGAAAAAAAAAATAATTCAGATTTTAAATCACCAGAACGATCGCTCTTTTTGAAATGCTGAGATCGAAATTGAAAATTTCAAATGTTATTATTTTTTTTGTGTGTGTGTCTACAAAATAAATTTTTTTCAGTATTTATAAGATATTTAGAAAATTAAAAAAAAAAAGAAAAGAAGAATTTGCTTTGCCTTTTGATTTTTGCATATGCTTCGAAAATATGACAATAGTGCGACCAGGCATTAAATTAATTATAGAATCTATCGATAAAACTATTATTTTGTGTCTGAAGAAAACCAACCTTTAAGCCGTTTAACATTAAAATAGACTTCTGAAAACTAAGTTTCAGAGAATCGAGACATGAATGTCAAAAAGAATTTTTGCATTCTATTTATTATACGAAGTATGCAATGAAAAAATATTGCAATCGTCCAAAAATTCAACCTCGAGATTTTGACGAATCTCTATGTTTCAGACATATCTGAAACTCGTAACTTACTTTCGAACTTATGTCATTCTGTCTGTGAACACGTGACTCAAAAACGCTTTGAAATAAAAGAATGAAATTTAGCATATGGTCTTTACATAAATTTGCCTATTTCTATCAAATTTTGAGCGAAATCCATTACCCAGGAGGTTAGTCTGTCTGTCTGGCAGGTAGCAAATGAATACAATTACCGCAAAATAGATAATCTGTAGATAACTAGTATACAATTTTAGCATCTAAAATGTAGATCCTTCTTAAAGTTTAAACTAAATCCATCAAAGAGTTTGTTGTCTGTTGATATATATATTCACATGAAAGCAAACACAATAACTCAAAAAAGTGCAAAGACTTAGAAAAATGAAATTTGGTATTTAATTATGCTATTAAAATTGTATATATATGTTTGTAACGTATTTTTAAATATTATTTTTAAAAATTCGTATTTAGATGGAGATAAAAAAAACAAGTTTAAATTATGCCAGTTTTAAAAGACGTATCTTAATGTATTAATTTGTTTAATAAGGTAATGATTAAAGGAAATTTATCATCAACTTCTCTTCAAATCATATATTTTTTAATATTAATTTAGAAAGTTATTTCAGGATAATTTTTACAATACTAATTGGTTAAAATATAATTTCATCTTTTAAATGAAATCTATGTCAAATTGAAAGACAACATGCTTAATTACTAAAATACTTAACTTACAAAAATTAATGTGCTGTATTCATGTTCAAACTTCTTAAAAAGCAATCGCAACCATTATGAACTCATTTTCTTTCAAATTCTTTAACATCTTTGAACAAAATTTTTTCAAAAGTTCATCACGACTCATATAATATCACCAAAATCTGTCAAAAAAACTATTTAAATTTTTTAAGTTTTTGAGCTAAAATCTATACAGTTATTAGTTACTATACAATTTAGTAACTATATAGGACATTTTAATAGCTATTAAAATAATTATAATTTGAATAAAATATTATTAATTTATGTATTAATCTTTTTTTTTTTAATTTTCTGATCCTGTTGCCATACATATTCATGAGATAATGAAATTTTTTCTTTCCAAATGAAAAAATGTTTAAGTCAGCAAGTCTAAAGTGTCAAAAAAAAAATAATTTTCGGGACTGTTTGTTCATCATCCTACTCATGACCGGTTCAAGCCCTGAACACGTGGTTAGGCGATGCAAATTTTAGGGGCCATTTTTTAACTTAAAAAAAGCATTTTTTTTTATTGATTTTAACTAACAGCTAAGTAGATTTTAAATATCAAATATAATGATGAGCCGAATTAACAAAGTATTTAATTATGCATCAACTTTAAAAGAATTGGTGTAGTTAGCTCGCTTATTAAAAATAAATTAATTGAAAAATACTTTCATAAATAAAACGGTAAAAATTTACTTAACTTTTTAACACAATTTAAATACTCTAAGATAAAGGTTGTTAGAATACTTGACTTGTTAGTTAGTCAGAATAGTGGAAAAACAATTGGAATACACTAATTTGTAAGCGAATTTGAAAACATGAAAAGATCCTAAGAATCAATTCAAACGTTAGAAAAGATTGTAGTATCTTTGACTGGTTTTTAATATTAATTTTTTTTATTGGTTACCTATTAAGTACACATTTCTGTTATGAATACTGATTTTAATATCGCATAATTATGGATTTATTAAATATTTTTAAAAATCAGAACTTTTAATTTTAACATTTTTAATATTTTTTAAAAACTTTTTCACCACAGTCGGAAGTGCAACATAGTATTGTACCTTTGACAGGAATGTTTAATATGTTGACCTGGACTTATGAAAATACACATGAAAAAATGACTTATATTCATTTAAAATGATGAGTTATTTTTGATCAAATCTCAAGTTTTTATACATGATAACGAGTTATTTTCAAGAAATCGTAATTTTTTAAAAGGTCCGCTTCTTTTAAACATGACTAATACTGTCTTTTCAAATTCTGTCACATTTCACAAAGCAGTGTGGAAATTTTATTCCGGAAATACATTATTAATTCTACCACTGTTTGCATGCAAGAATAGTATACAAAATAGTGGTGAAGTACGCAACACCAAGCTGAAGTGTTGCGTGACAATGCAAATGCAAGTAACGCGATTCCCAAGCAGGTGTTTAGTTGGCAAAAATACTGATAAATTTTCGTTAGAAAACCCGTCAAACAGGACTGAAACATTAATTATTGGAGAAATTCACAAAGACAATTATTTATCAAAGTAATTCTCAAATAATTTATTAATATTACTGTAAAAATAATTGTAATATTCGTGATTAGCTTTCTATATTTTCTAAAATAGAATTTAATTTCATTTTAAAAGGCGGGAAAACTTTACTAGTTGCATTGCTGTCACGGTATAGTAATTTCATATTATTATAAACTGTGCCGCCATCTATTGATATTCTAGCAAACTAAATTTTAAATTGTTACTGTCGCTGTTTTCGTTTCTGAGATAACCTAATTCCGAAAAATAGACTAAATTATGAATACCTACTCCGTGACGAACATTTTGAAGTGGAGCTGTCTTTGCAAGATCCTATAGAAATAATTCTAATGCTATATCTTTCAAAAATTAATCTTTATTTTAATGGTTTGTTGGTTCTGGATTGATCCAATTTTGTTCAGGATATCACTACCTCAACTTCATTTTTAGTAGCAAAAATAAAATCCATAAAATACGATTCCTATTACCATTAGGAGATGTCGTTGAAATATAGAGAGTGCATCATAATTTAGCATAATCGATTTTTTTTATGAATCTTTTAAATGAATTTAGCAATTTTATTTAGATATGAAAATTAATTACACAAATGTTTAATAATATTCACCATTATTAGTAGTTAATAATATTCACCATTATTAACAGTAATAATATTCACCATTATTAACCTTTTCTAGGGCCATGGGAAGTATGCTTTCCACCAAATTTATCAATCTTCGTCTGAATTTATGTAGGTTAGCATAAGTTCTGACAATTTTTTTTAGAAAGACAGAAACTTAGATGCTTTAGTTCTTTATTTTACACAAAATGATGTGTCTTGATTTGTTACTTAATTATTAATTAACCAAATTAATGAATTAATCAAATTAAATTTATCTAATAAGCTAAATGAATCCCTTTTCTTATTCTAATTTCAAGCTTAAAAATATTTTAACATAATATGACTAGAAAAAAATGGCCCTTTAAAGGGTTAATTTAATAGATTTCGAGTTAGCTAGGAAATAAATATTTTTGAAAGACAGAAATAGAGTTTTTAACTGTCAAAAATATTTTAAACAACTAATTTTTTTCCCTTGCACATTTCTCATTGCTTATCTCTTTAGTAATTTTTTTAAAACTCTCTAAGCACTCTTTATCTATTGCAAAGTTATCTTTTCTATTATGTAAAGCGATGGACAAGGAAACAAAGATTAAGTGATGAAGCATTGAAATCTTAAAATGTATCATTACGAAATATGAAATCTTATACATATGCAGCAAAGAATTAATTTTAATTTTAATGCTAATTTATATGCACGTATAATTATATTCATAAATCTTCTAATCTTAGAAAAACTGTAAAAGAACAATAAAATGTATTTACAAATCCAATTCCCACTTTTTATTTAATTAATTCAACAGGCGCTCTGTAAAACTGCTGCATTCAGCAGGTTCTCACACTCCGAGAAGGGATAAAAATCCTTAATATTTGCACCATTCTTTTAAAGATTCCTAAATTTCCCTATCCCAGATAGACACGTGTCAAAGAAATCCCTATAAAAATCTCTTAGTAAAACCAATGAAGGGAAAAGTTTTGGTTTCTTTTGCTATTTTGTTCTTGTGCCGTAATGTAGACTGACGTATTTCTTACCACTTATTCTTGTGCATAAATTATGCCTCCCGGGATGGAATAAATTTAAAAGTTAAAAATTCAAAAGTGTCTTCTCTTCGGCCACGCAACTACCAAAATATGTTTTACACACACGCATGCACACGCGCGCGCGCACACACACACAAACGCACACACACACACACATTTGTAAACAATATTGTTTGATATTAAACTACCCAAATGTCATGATAATATTATTTATAAATAAGGGGAATAATCCCGTGCATTCTCCTTTTGGTTGAGTTTTACAACATAGTGAGGTGATATGCAGTGAGTAAGAAGATAACTTTTCCGGAGTTCTTTGTTAGGAGTATTTTTCTTTTGCTGTTTTTTCCGATGTTAATTTCATTTTGTCTTTGAATTTAATTCTTTTGTTTTAGTTTAGAACTGTGTGATGTTTCTATATATTGTTTGGTAAACAATAAACATATTCTTCTCCATCGGGCATTTCTCCCATATTTTGTTGAAATCAAAACTGATTGATGTATGTGAAAAAAAAAAGCGGAAAGTTTGCTTATCTCGAAATAGACAGTACATAAGGTAATTCTAAACTATCGTGGATAAATTTTAAAAAAATCTATAAAGAAAACCGAAATATGCAGTGTTTGTTACGGAACGAATGTGAACGATAAAGGACGTGTCATAAATCGTCATTTCAATTTAGATTTTGAACGATATACCTTACTATACTATATGGTGCTCGTCGATATTCATTTATATGTTGTATGGAAATACAAATAGAAGCGAAGGAAGTACGAAATTTTTTTTGGGACACATTAACAGCAAGATCTATGGAATTTGCATTGAATTTGATAAAAATCTACTGAAAGGATTCTTAGTCGCTAATAGGAATATGCTTGAAATGTCTGAAATCTTCATTAACGCAGTCAAACCCTTGTACGGCTGAAAAAATCTTATGTTACTTTTAAAGGTCGCTTTTACAAAGGGTAGTTATATTCAATAATTGACTTTATTTGCCTATTCTTTATTTACCTGTTATTTATATGTTTCTTATGTGTCATCGTTTAAATATGCCATATCTGACCACAAGCTCCCTTACAAAAATTTCTTGTTTCGGTTTATTCTATAAAACTCTATACACTCTATAGAGTATATAATAAGTCTTGCCTTTAAACTTGTTATTTTAGAATCTATATAAATCGACTACAAGTGGTAAAGAATAATTACTGCAAAAGTGTAGAATATGTATCGTTTCCTAAACAGATGTTCATATCTATGAAGAATATCGAAAGTTTATACCAGAATTATACTTCTATTTATTAATTTCATTGAGTTAAATTTTCATCCATTGTATGAAATAAATTCATTACTCCTTATTAAAAATTTTTTTTAACGGAATTTGTTGAAAAAAACAACTAATTATTTTAGAGCGAGAGAAGAATATAAAGTGTAATACTAAAATCTTTAAGTCGTCATCCCAAGACTTAAATTAACTTTAAATGGATGAAAGAGATTTGTTTGAATGTGCTATTTAGCAATTTGTAGCTATAAATGCAACATGGCTAAACAGTTTCGAATTTATCTAGCGCACATCCAATTTTACGTTCAGTGTCACAGCTTGAAATCGATAACACGCTTCTGTGTTTAAAGTTTTAATTGTTTCGTAAAGTTTTAATTGTTTCGTTTCGTCGTTTGTTTTCAGTAACAAAAACATTGTTACTGAAAAACAATCCATTGGATCAATAAAGATCATATTTACACAGTAGATTTTCAGCTACCAAATGAAATAGATTTTCTAGTATTTTTCGGGTAATTATGAAAAAAGTATCAAGTATATGCAGACAAAACTAATGTTATCAACGAATAATTTACTTTGCTGCTGACTAGGAAGGTATTAATGGCAAGTTGAAACGATGATATGCTTCTTGGCTATTTATTTATTTTCTAGGAAATAATAATTAATGATTCAATGGCTTCTTCTATTTTCCTACCTAAAATGATCATTGTAGGCTGCTATGATGGAAAGTTTGATTATCTAAGATGGTTATTAGAAAAGTACTAAAAAAGCGAATTTCTATTTTGGACTCCCAATTAAAAACAAAATTTTTTACAAAACTACAATTGTAGTCGCAAAATCACATGGATCATTTTCGTTTTTGATTCATTGCTTTTATATGCACATGGAAATAGACCGGCAGACGGTTAATCCCTTGAGGGATTTGTTATACAAATCTAAACTTTAGATGATAAATTTGTGTACCAAATTTTATCTATCTAGCTCTTTTCGTTTTATGGTGTTTACTTATATCCGAACAGTTAGCCAGCCAGGCAGACAGACTTCCTCAAAATCGATTTCTTTCAAAATAAGACAGAAATATACATATTTAAATTAGAAACTATATACCAAATTTCACCCATCCACACCAAAGCGTTCTTGAGTTACAGTGTCAACAGACTGACAGGTATAATTTCAAAAATATATTTTTCAGATTCAGGAAATCTGAAATATGGATATTCTTCAAAATCTCGAATTTTTTAAAAATCTTTCTTTTTGTACACTTCGTATACGAAAAAGAGCTGCACTTATGCACTAAAAACCTCTTACGACTCCAGAGCCGATCCCTCATCTAGGCCATTTATTTTCTAGAATGCCTTGCACCCTACAATAATATTATAAATTAATTGCACTTTTGTTTGTGGTTTCATGGAAAATGAATTAAAACAGGTTTAATTAATTTTGTGAATAGTAGATAATTCTTTTTCTTTTTTTCTTAAACCCTGTCCACTTCAATCCGAAAAATTGACCAAATCATCTTTTTTCTCTTTCTGTACAGGGCATATTACTGTCTGATAGTTTCTAACTTCTTGGTTTTTATCTTTCTGATTTGAGAAAGTAAAAAAACCCGGAATTCCGGTCGTATCCGGAAAACAATCATTCTGATGATTTAGAATGCCCTCAATTAAATACAAATATAGCCTTACCTTCCGCTAGATCAGCGGCTTACGGATGCTCTCAAGTACTATAAAAATGTATTTTCACCTTTCGAACTTTGGTATCAAGAGTGGATAAACTGAAGCAGTTCGTTCTATTCATTATCAAAGCTTTTCTCTGGCATGAATTCTTTATTTGTCAGAAATTCGGCTTTAACATTCCGAATGTGACAATGATTTCTTGACTTCTTCCGAACTCAAAATAATAAAACGATAATGATAAAAAAAAACATTAAGAGCAGTGAAATAACATATAAAAACTTGAAAGAAGTCATGGAAAAAAAATAATTATTTAGAAAACATTAATGTAAAAAATTGATTTGTTGGTTGCATGTGAAACTAATCTTTTTTACATTTTCTTTCTTTCTAAAAACGTAAACGAATTAGTTGAATGGAAAATATATTAAATTTCCTATTGTACAGCGGTTACAGTCACAGGAAGTTTCCATTTTCCCCAAATATTTGTATTGTATTTGAAATTATATGATCTGATATGATTCTACGAAATCTTGCATGGTTATTTCAATATGCAGATTTTTGGATACTGCCAGCGAAGGTCTTTCGTGTGTGAGTAGGTGTTTTGAGCAAATTTTTTTTCCTTCATTTTTCATTTTTTTTTTACAGTTTTTGAAAAAAAAAATATTATGGACCTTTTTTGGGTAAAGATTTTCAAAACGGTGAGACTTTGTTCCTCCTTTTATATCTTATAATGATGTAAATAATATAAATTAATATATATTGATTACACATTTTTATAGTTTGCAGCGCTAGAATCCAACAAAAGTTTACAAATTTAACCGGAGAAACTTGATGATGAGTTGTCATAATGGCATTAGATAAAGTTTTAATAAAACGTAGTATTTTTTAGATGCCTTAAATATTTCAAATGAATTTAGAAAATTAGACGAATTTTCCACTATTTGAATAATGAAAATCAAGAATGTGATCTTCGCTGTCAATGGGAGCGAAGTCAAGTTCCTATACAATTATTTAGGATCTTAGAACTAAGCCTAAGAGCGCCATCTATTATAATAATCCAGTAACTTAGTCAAAAAATAGGCGTTTCTTCGGAAAAATTTTAAGGTAATATTCGTTTTTACAGAGACGTTATTTTTGTCATTTTACATAATACCTCAAAAGTTGACTGCAATTCTGTTGTATGCTTCCCTATTGTTTGAGAAGTGAGAATGTTTTATCTTAGCTATCTTAGCAGGGCAGTCTCTAGGAATTTGAAATCGGGAAAAAATCATGACTAATGTTTTATTTCTTTAATTACTTCAGTAAGGATCTAGTATGCCTGTTTCTAGATTTTTCCCTATTTAGAGGTGAATTTTGGTTTCTAGAAAGTGAAGTGAAGTGTCTTTCATTTTTTCTCTAAATTACTCGAAAACTACTCATTAAGTCTTAAAAACGACTAATAAAAAATGTCAGAATATTAAAACCTGTGAAAAATGAGCATTAACAGTATACAGTTTGATTCAGAAGTATCAATACTACATCTAATTAAAACTCCACTATTTCGCAATTTTTCAAAAAAAAAAAAAGTTTGTCTCACGTTTGAAAGACGACGCATACAGTAAAAAAAAAAAAGTCCAAATAAAGATTCTACGCAAAAATATATGTTTTCATATGCACATGTATAAATGGATGCACTTAAACCAGAATGCTAGTGTGGTATGAAAGTTTGGCGAAGGAGTTACAGCTAGTCGCAACATATTTAATTGACCACTATTTAAAAGTATGCGTTTCGTGCCAGAATAGCTAATAAAAACATTTTTGTAAGCTTTTTTGGTAAGAATGTATTTTATAATTTATACACTAAATATTCTCATGATTAATAAAAAATTCAAATATATATTTCAAAAATTTTGCAGGCACTAAAATCATAAATGAGACATAATGGAAAGTATCGAAAAAAAAAAAAAGTCTCACCCCAACAATCTTCTGATCAAAGTAATATTCCAACCTAATTTTATTTTTTTCAAAATCATTTTAAGAAATTTTTATTATTTTATTCCTTTCATACTCCAAAGCAATAGAAAAAACCATCAATTTTCAGAGCTTTAAATAGTTCAAATTTAATTTCCTTTTCTAAAATATATTTAAACTATATTGGGAAGATTTGACACTAAATAAAAAAATTCTATTTAAGAAATAATTCCTATTCTTCCTGAAATGAAAATGACTGTGCTGTCCACTCAAGCCATTGAATTTCCGTTAAAAATGCAATTTTCACAATTAAAATTCGGTATTTCTAGCTTTGTCCTTACGGAAATACAACGCAGTTCAGTTACATAATCTTGTCATTAGTGAAACGTGTTAACTTAATAAAATTCATTTCTTAATATGCTGGTATAGCATGAACATTTCACATACTATACAACGCCTATTTGCCTTTATATTAATAAGCTATATATTTTCTCCTTAACGAATTTGCAAGTGGAAAAAAACTAACAAACTGTAAACCAATATCCGGATTTTCTAAGAAATATATGAAATAATAACATTTTATATAAAGAGAATAATTATTTAAAGATATCACCCTGGTCAATGGCTTCTCTTAATTCATTACGTTTCATTGGAAATTGTGTGTGCTTTCTGAAAACTAGCGGTCATTTTGTTTGCAACTGAATTCAACGAATACATCAACCGAACAACTGCATTTCATAACCGTTAACACGTGCAATTGTAATTTTATCTGTCTTGAATTTAGAATATCAGTAGAACAATCTTTTTCAATCGTCATTCCGTTAAAAGCTATCGGATTTTTCATACGGACTCAAATATGCATCGAATGTATCGAAAGTTCTTTCTCGGCTGTGCCTTTTTGTTTCCATCTCTACTAAAAGAGGTGAATGCTAGTTCAGGAACATTCATTCCGTCAAGACTTGGTGAAAGTATTCAACAGCTTTGTGTAAATCTTCAGAGCAGTAAGTTTTATTCTGTAGATTTTGTTTAAATATGCTAATTACGTAGAAGTATACAAAATCAAATGATCGTAATCATTAAAAAAATAATCGAATTTGAGATTTTGATGAATCTTCGCTTTTCAGATCTCCTGAAGTCCGAAAAATACTTTTTGGTATTATGTCTGTCTGTCTATCTGTCTGTGAATAAGAAAACTTAAAAACACTTTAAGCTGGAAGGATAAAAACTTAGAATGTGATAATTTGTATCAAAAAATTCTATCAAATTTTGAACAAAATCCATTCAGAGAAAGTCTGTCTTCCGGCTGTTTGAGTACAAGTGAACACGATAAATAAGAAACGCAAATAGTTAAATGGAAAAAAATTGGTACTGTTTTAGCATCTAAAGTGCAGATTTTTATCAAACTTTTTGAATAAAATCCATCGACCGTCTGTTGGTTTGCACGTTCGCATTCATGCAAACGTGATGACTCAAAAGCGCAATAATTTAAATAAATAAAATTTGGTATGTAATCTTATTACTAAAATTGCTGTTTTGTGCCAAATTTTGGTTTCGATGTCAAAAAAAGGCGTCGAAATGAATTTTCTGTTTTCTTTATTGCACTATGAAGCGCAAAACTCATGAGCTGGAGTCTGAAAATAAATATCTGAGCACTCGTGGCATTCACGGCCTTACCCAAGGCCCATAATTTTATGCGGTGGAAGGGGGGGGGGGATAAGACCTTAATTAAAGAGTACGGTAGATGGTTTCGGGGTGATCAGTCTCACTGGTTATAAAATGTTCTACATGTAAAATTTCAGGAACTGTTTATAATAATAGATAGTCACCTTGGTCAGGACTTTTTAAAATATTGGCCATGGCCCTAAATGCAGTCGAGTAGGATAATGCTAGAGTAAGGAAAATATTCAAAAAACCTTTTTTGTCTTAATTGGTAAATATTTCTAAAAAAAATTAATAAGAACATTATCTTAATTTTAAAATCGTATAAAAATTTGCTAAATAATAGGACACAATTATGAAATTAGAAAAAATTCCAACTATCAAACATCTTTGATAGAACTACCGTCGCAAAACATCGACCAGAAAATATACATGCCCAAAGAGAGTCACAGAGAAAAAAATCATTAGTGCTTTGATGCTAGTTTTAAATTAAAATATGATGACGGGGGAAAAAAAATTGCTTTTGACACTATTTACCTCTGCTCCATCAATGAAAACAATTACTGAACAATTCAAAACTTATATTGTTGCAAACTTAATTAATGAATTGTTAGTAATCTGGGTTACAATGCATGAATTAACTCAGCTTTTGCAATAACTTACACATTCTTAGGTACAGTTTAAAATAGTGGATTGTAAATCCGCAAAATAGTACTTGGTTACTAATTCATGTATGTGTAAACTTTTAAAATCGTATCGCTTTCTTAACATTGACTGATGTGTTTCACTTGGTAAGGATGGAGCTCAAAAAAGCTATTGGAACGAAAATGATTTCAAGAACAGGAAAAATATAAGAAGCTATGTTCCAGAACAAGAATATCTAACTCAGGCCGTATGTGATCTATAATAATTTTCCAGTGGTATAACAATGGAGAGGGAGGGGCAAGGCGTATAGATACTCCGGGCGTTCTTCTTAAGAGGGCACCGTGGAGAAAAACGTTAAAGCATTTATACCAAATTTTAAAGATAAATATAATAAAGAGATTAAAAAAAATATTTTGAACGCCATTTCCATTTACAAAGCTACTGATGACAATTGGGGAGGGGAGGAGAACCAAATTATACCCTGGGCATCATTTATTCTCACTAAGCAATTGCGATTATCTATAAAGCTTCCCGCTTTATCTGAATGAAAAGAACTGTTAAAAAATACTTTAAAGTCTTTTTTAAAAAGAACTTTCGAGGAAAAACGGAGAAGAAATTTTTCAAATGAGGTAGCCAGTCATCTTATGAAAGTATAAGTAAGTACAAAATGGATTTATAAAAATACAAATCTGACAGAATCGAAATTATAAAACCAATTTTATGAAAATACAAGATGTATTAAATTTAGTAAAATTTGACGCATAACTTAAAAAGTGTAGGTTAAAAAGTAAAAGTTAGCATAAAAAGTTTAACTTCTGTAGGACAAAAATTGACAAATATTTCATTTTAAAATTTGAGCTCCCTCAGTTTGCCAGAATTTCGATGTTGGACGGCAACATAATACAAACGATCATGGAGTTATTTAGAATACATATGCAAATAAGAATCATGCAAATTAGAATAGTACCGCAGCCAATTAACAAAATTAGCTCAAATTTTGAGATAAAATATCTCTATCAATTTTTGTCCAAAAGAAGTGAAGCTTTTTGCATCATATTCGTTATGTCTAAACTTTTTCTGTAATATATATCTAATCCAAATTTTTCCTTCAGTTATTTTTCTATGAGATTTTGATAGGGATTTCCTTGCCATGTGTCGATTTAGGTGAGGGAATTTTAGATAGCTTTGAAAGATATGTGTAAGTGTTATGAATTTTTATCCCTTCTTCCCTGATGAGAGAACCACGGAATCAGCAATTTTGTTAAGCGTATGCTAGAAATAATTAAATGAAAAAGTGAGAATTGGATCAAGAAATAAGAGAACATTTTAAAATGAAGTTAACATGGGCTAACTTAAGATATAAATTAGGAAATTAATCAAGATTTAATTTATATATATATATAAGACCATTTTGCATTAACTTCAATTTATTTTTTCACGGGAGGACGTAATTTATACATTGAAACAAAAGTAGAAACGTTTGTTCGCACCAGAACACAAGAACGAAAGTGTGAGATATTTTTTCCTCAGAGCTTTTTATCAAGAGATTCTTGCAGGGATTTCGTTGACTTATGGTGATTTAGAAAAGGGAATCTTAGGCATCTTTGGAAGGAATGCTATGGTTAGGGATTTTTATCCTTTCGCTTGCAACGTGAAAATTACTGAGTCAGAAATTTTCTAGAACACTGGTCAGAAATAATTAAATAAAAAAAGTGGGATTTGGATCAGGAAATAAGAGAAAAATTTAGAATAAAGCAATATGGTTAGTTTAAGATTAAAAATAGAAAATTAATTAAGATTTAGATTATTGATATTGATTAAGAGATCAGTATAATATATATATATTACAGAAAGTGGGGCCATGTTTCCCTCAATCGAAAGGGGTTTTGTTACTGTAAATGTATGTCTACGACCATCGGTTATAAAGATAAAACATGGATAAATATAACATATTGTGCCCTGAATACTCCACTAATTTTAAGTATGAAATTATTGGATATTTATTTTATTAGTTGCAGAAAATTCCATAAATCTACTTGTTTTATTATTACTTAGTCCCAAGGGGTGGGGCACCTCGTAACTGAGTATGAGAAGCTTCTGGCATGGTGGTTGGTTCTCGCCACCCTTGTCGGTACGGGAAAAGATGGGGGTCTGGCTCCTCCCATCCTTAGGGAAGGGTTGTACCTTGGCCAGTGATGGCCCTTAGTACTCAACCACAGTTCCAGTCAGTGTTCCTGTTGCGGTGGTCCGTCCGGTCATTCAAATTTTTCTGTGTGCTTTCCGGCGGGTCGGAGTAGCCAGTTTGTAGTTATTATTACTTACATTTATTCTAATTTAGGAAATTGGAGTGAAATACAATAGTAAATGCATTAAGCATAAAAAAAAGAAGGAAAGAAAGCTACCAACTAAATTAAAGAACAATGTGGCTAAATTTCTATGAGTTTCGGAAGATGGATAAAATAATGAAATTTCTAATATAACATCTAAAAAATTTATACTCCAATGAGAAATTCAACAAATTCAATAACGGATAACGATACATTCTAGAAAAAGATGAAACCAGCTGGAGAGCACTCAATGATAGCACTTGTAGAAGTCAATAACACACACGTGAACAGTAAATCGTTATTAAACGATAGAAACAGTGCAGCTAAAGAGCTCGCTCTGCAATCAACAATCCAAAGAGAGAATTCACGCTCGGATGTGTACCTCCATTTATTTAGCTTCCATGACTGGGTTATAGTTTTCTAGAAAAACACCATATTTCACCTTCTAATAGTGATATCGTAAAAATTCTTGTATTTTTTAGAACCTTTATTTTTGTCGCCAAAGTCGGGAGTCAACGACCTGATATCGACTTATACTTTTAAACATTGCTTCCTTACTACTTTGAAGTATGAGGTTAACTATGCAGGGAAATAATAGAACAGATTTTCAACAATATATTAATCAGAATTTAAAATGTCACAATTTCAACTATAAATTTTTTTTTCTTCAGGAATACGCTGCCCTCAAACTTCATGCAGCGGCAGCCAACGACTTTGTTCCGGTCATTCCCAATGTAATTGTTTTCCAACTGCTATAGAAGTCTGCTGTCCAACAACAGAAGGAACTGGGTGTTGTGTAAATGTACCTATACCATTAGCTATTGGTTGATGAAAATAAAGTTTATACACAGTTTTAGAAAAATGGAATTTCCGAGACTTCTATATTTTTATGCCTATTTTTTTTGTGTTGGGAAAGCAAAATGTTTTGAACAATAGTAAAAAAAAGTGTATATTGAAGAGTCCCAAACTAAACTGAAACAGCTGAGATTCCCAATATAATTTGTTTCATTATTAGTTTTCAATGTCTAGTACAGGATCATTTGCTTTCTCTCGTCCGAGTTTTATAAAAAAGGATAAAATTATTATGTGAAAAACCAATTAAATGATATTTACCTTATTTAGATAAAAATTTAGTTTTCTTATTTAAATTGTAAAAGAAGAGTCACCCAATAGTTTAAAGATCCTGTTCATGGAAAATATGAAAAATATTTGACTTTATAAATAAATAAATAAATTTCACTAATTAAAATATCATGTTACAAGTGATGTACCATGCAAAGTTAACATTCTGCCTTGTAAATAGATACTACGATTGTGATAAATTAATAAAAAATAAATAATTGTTTGGAAATAATTGTTTTGAGTTATTTATGAGATTTCTTTTCTCATATATAATAAGTAATATTACGAATAATTCTTGCAAATATACTACTTTAAATATGACAACAACAACAACAACAAAAAAACAACAACCTTATACTATTATTTTATTTACATTTTATATAATTGGAAAATATCTATTTAACATTTAATTTTAATTGACTTTCATAATAATATTTTACGGAAAAAAATAAAAATATTTATCATCGCATTTACTGCACACCAAAAATTCGCAAAAACAGAAAATTAATAATAATAAGCAAATAATTTCAAACGGCAGGCCATTCTAATATAAAGGCTGACAAGAATTTTTTAAGATGCATTTCAACACTATTTAATAAACAAAATTAACACACTTTGATAAAAGAGTGAAGCAAATTTAAAATATCTACTTACATTGTACTTTTCACTCTACTACTTTCCATTGTACTACTTACTTTTTACTCAACTATTTTCTATTCTCATTGGACTCTAACTGACAATAAACTATTTAATTTCTTGAAATTCCATAGTTTGGAAGAATAATTAAGGATTCCTCTATAACAAACTTCTCAATCCATAAAAATGGATAGTTAATTAAACATGACGTATAAGAACAAGATAAAGAAGCCAATATATTCTATATTTAGTTGCTATATTACAAATCATACAAGTTATAAGAGTAAGTCATATGTGAGATCTAATTTTAAACTAAATACTGTGAATACAGAGGTCTAAGATCTATCATAATTATTCAGTTAACCTTTGATAATTAAATACACTATGACAAACCGTCCTAAATATAATTAATTACAAATAATAAAATAAGTTAAAGGTTAATTTAGGATAATTAATATGTACATCTGCAGTATTCACAGATTGAATTTTAAACTTATTAAAGAAGAACTGAGAAAAAGAACATAGAAAATTTAATGTCTAATGTTTAAACAAATATTTTACTGAAAATCAATCTTTAATTATATTAAAGGTGAATGAGATAGAAATATATATAAAATTTTGTTCAAATTTCTATTTAAAATTTAATTTTCCGCTATATTACATTAAATATGTGCTTATTTCATGCTGTTTTTGGCAAGAATAATGCTTTTTTTTTAATTTCCTATAAACATTTATCTAAATTACTCATGTAGATTTTGTATTTGTTATTCAAAGATCAAGATTTCGAATGATTACATCATATTCAAAGTGGCAAATGAATTTATCACTTAGTTACAATAAACTCGATAAATAATATTTGATTATAAATCTGATCCACACAATTTAATGGTAATACAAGAAACTGTATGGGATTTTAATGCCAGAATATAAAATAAGAATTTTTTTTTGAGAAGTTTAATATGAAATACCCCTGAATAAATGTAAAATTAAAAAAAAACACTTTATGAAAAACTGGATATTTAATAAAGTTATTTAAATTCCATTAGCAGAAAAATTAAGAATATCATCTCTCTTAATTTAAATGCTTTCAAAGCAAATTCATCATAGTCTATCTATATAAAAAAAATATATATACATTAAGTTCATACAAAAAAAGAAATAAAAAACAAAACTTGAAACATAAAACTTTTTTATTAGTAATGCATTTTAAAAATATTCAAGCTTTGTGCTAAATGTGCATTACAGCTTCATGAATCGTAAATATAAAATACATTTTCAATGCTAACAATAAAATTATAAGTACCAATTTAAACCCTATATTAAAAGCTATAGGGATAAAATCAATAATTTCAAAATAAATTCTCTTAGTAAAATGGAATCAATATTCATGTTCATAAAAATCATATAGAACATATATATTTTTTTCTTTTCAACATAAATTGTGCTTTTCTTTATCATCTATCAATGGAATCAATTCACATAATACACACAAAGTATGCTGCACCAATTAATATTTGAAATCCATTGTGCATCCTTTATTTATTTCTTATAATACTAAGAATAATTCTTTTGTTGTTTCAAATAATTGCACATATTTCACAGTTTTTAAAATATTATTAATCTAATTCTTACACCAGAAATTTAATTATTGGGTTGGTGCATAATTATCAGGGGTTTCTTTGATGTGCTATATTTTAATAAAAATTTACAATATCTTATAAATTTATGAATAAAAATATTCTTTTACTTTTAGGTTATAAAAATGTGTGTCAATACTCATACTCATATTCGTTTCGTATATTATGCTGTACCACTTTGAGAGAGGATATAAAGGATATTGTAAATTTTTATTAAAATATAGCACGTCAAAGAAACACCTGATAATTATGCACCAACCAAATAGTTTTCTCTTTGTCTAAATTATTTAATGTGTTCCTTATTTACATTATAATAATTCCCCTATATAAGCAAAATTAGAGTAAATTTAAGCTAAGTTATACTGATTTTTTTGAATCAATAATATACTTAATTAGTTTTACCTAAATTAAATATAAGACTGATTTTCATTTCTTAGTTAATAAATATATTCACCGGTGTATTGGAAAAACCTTGGAGTTTAAAGAAAACAATACATAATATGAAATAAATATAAAAGCTTAACTATATATTTTAAAAGTGCATGCTTTTATAACGATTTCAACTGTTAAATGAAAACTTTATATTTACTGCAAAAATTATCATTCTCTTTCACATTATAACAGTAAAAGGAAAATCAGTTTTTCCAATTGATCGTATATACATAAATTATCGAAAAATTCGATTTAAATTTTTAGCCAAATTTCAAAGTTAAAAACTAGTATAAGTTTGGAAAACAAAAAGACATAATTTCGGATTTTTCTGCAGTGAGCATATTCTTTAAACAAATAATAAATAAATAAATAAACAGTTATGAAGTGAATCTATTAAAAATACAAAGATATTTTCAGAATAATAAAAATGAACGAAAATTTCCTCTTACTTAATTGAATACCATTCTAAAAAGAAATAGTATGTACGACAGCTATAAAAAACATTATTCAAAACGTTCAATTTAGATGAATAATAAAAAAAATCTAATATTCAACAATCATGCAATTTTCAAAACATATCAATAACTTTTAAAGTAATTAAGTACTAAGTTAAATCAGTATATCTTTATAAAATTCTAAAATAAAATACACATCAGATGGTAACAAGGACATTTTAATTACTGGTATAAAGCCAATATTTAAAAAATTAGAAGTAAAATAACTCATATAATATAAATTATTTCAATAAAATATACTCAATAAAATATACCCCATAACCATCAGGCAGACTATTTTAATTTTGAGAATAAGTAATGATTTTTCTTACATCATCTATCGTTTAAAAATATAAGAATATTAATGGTAGAATAAAACAGAAGGAAGGCCCCTTCTTACCGAATGTAAGAAAGGTCAATTCTGAAGGAAAGAAGAAGCACAAACATACAAAAGTTTATTACTGCGAATTTCTTAGTAGAGTTGTTATGGAAATTAATATCCAGTAATTCAGGAATTAAAATAATCTTTTTTCCCCTAATGCTGATACAAACTTAAACGATCGATAACAAACTATAAGCAGAACAAAAATTGAAATGGAGTATGGTAGTGTAGACCATGTTTAGTTAAAACAAAACAAAACAAAAAAAAATCACGAAAATAAATGTATGTTAGAGAAAGGTCTAATAATTTTCCCTCCCATAACCTAGGACGTCAACTGAATGTGCAAGAACGGTTGCTTGGCCTCCTGGAGATATTTATACATAGAATAATTACAATAAATAATGAGTGTAATTATATTTAAATCTTTTAATAAGATTTTATTTCTATTCAACGGAAATTAACTTAAAGTAATTCAAGTTAAAACTTAAATTAAAAATAAAAATAATAACTTTTTAGAACTGAAATATCTTGAGAATATTTGAAATATACTGAATAATTTGTGCATAGTATTACCAAAAACCCCAAACAAAAGGAATAAACAAAAAAAAAAAAAAAAAACATACACAAAAACTATAAACATAACAATTCTACCAAACAACTATTAGTAAATCAACGGACAATAGGCATACATGATGAGAATAAATAAATAACCGGTTCATAAAGGTTCAGTTTTCACTTGAACTAAATTCACATCGGCTTGCATTAAATTCAGCATATGTTTCTCCATAACTGCTTGGGCTGAAAGAAAGTAAGATTTCTATTAGAAATTTAAAAAATAAATAAATTATGCCAAATATTGTTTTTATAGCAGCAAACGAAGATTAAAATTATCACTGGCTAAAACGATAATAGATAAAATTAACTCTGCATACAGAATATAAAAGCAAGGCAATACAAGTTTTTAACTATGGTAAGACAGAAATTGCAAACCAGCAGAGAGAGAGAAATATTGCTATGAGCATACGCTTAAAAAAAAAAAAAAAAAAAAAAAGGAAATATCAATTGTAAAAAATGCCAAGACTAGTTTCATTAAAAAAAAGAACAAAAAAGGTTTATTCTATAAGTGATTTTTTTTTTTTTTTTTTTTTTACAAAAATGTTCATTACCAAACTAAAATTGCATGCAAATAAAGGTGCACAGTCAGTGTAAATACTGCTTGTACTATCATCATACAGACAAGTAAGATATATTGTGTGTGAGAATTGTAGAGAAATCATAAAACGATGAGTTAATGATGGAAATATATGTATTTTTTGTGGCCAAAATTAAAAAAGAAATATTTCAAGAAAAGTGCCTTTTTTTAAATTTGATGATAACGATTGAAATATCACTTATTTTTCAAGAAATGCCACAAATTTATATAACAATGAGTAGATAACTTAATTAAGAATATAAAACAGCAAATATTATACAATTACCCGTAATAAATTTGAAATTATGCATAAATAACCAGAAACAAAAAGTGCAACTTATGAGGCTGTGTATCGGTTTCCCTTCATTTAAATTTTATTGAATAGTTTAGAGAGTCAATTTCATATCATCTCGATTTTTCTGATTAAGTTTTTAATGGGATGGGCAGAAGCTGAGAGGAAGACATTTTCTCAGTATATTACGCGATTGCTATTCTGTGAGGTGATTTCGCATGTTTATTCATTTAATATATTTATGAAATATATTAATATTTTTTTAAAAATGATACAAACAGTTGACTAGTCATGAAGAAAGCTATGAAAAATAATTAAGCGGAAAAGGTGACTTTTATGAAGTTATAAGAAAAAAAATTATTTTTTAAAGAAATATTTTAATTATATTGCTTTACATTGTATATAATTCTTAATATATTTTTTTACTTATTTTTTAATAGGAAAAATTTTATTTCTTTAAAGTAATATGAAGAGATTTAACCCTCAGAAAACTAAATTGATAAAGACAGAAAACAGTGTATAGAAACAACCAATTATCGAAAAATAGAGAAACTTCCCATAGGTAACAAAAAAAAAAAAAAAAAAAAAACACCTGTAACACGGTATGTGATCTTCTCACTACACTTGTAGTTCTATGTCGAATTTTGATTCCAATCGGAACGAAAAATAACGCCCAAAGTACTAATTCTATTTTCTGGTATTTGTGTATTGATCGCATGTCAGTAATTAATCGTTAAAAAAACAAGAACTGCCAAAGATTGCGAGCTAGATTTGGCCAAGATCGATATTTCGCAACTATTAATATTAACTATTATATTGTCCAATAATTAATATATAAATACGGGATTTCTTTACTATTCTACGAATCACCCAAGAGTGGAATTCCGAAATAAAATTAAAATGAAGAAAAATAAAAATCTAATTTTGTGGTATTCACAGCCTTGCCCAAGCTTCATTGTTTCATGCGGGAAGAGGGGAAAGTTCTTTTATTATACAGAATGCGAGAATGTTTTTACTCCCGTTGGTTTCTAGTTATGATTAATCATTTGAAAACAATAAATTTTTGTTAAAATCTATGTTAATTTTTCATTCATGTATTTGAAACTGTGATATCGAAATTTCCGTACTTGGCAGTGATGGCAAAAATACGTATAAGAAAGTCGGAGAAGACTTTAGTTCATCAAATCTCAAGATAAAGCCATAACTATAGTTATAATCTAGGGCCGCATGTGAAAATATGAATCGAGTTGACAAGATAAAGGGAAGTACAATTTCCCAAGAATATACTTTTACCGAAATCGTTCGGCAAGTGTGTGGTGAGAAGTCCAACAATCTCGATAACGATGCATTAATTCCACAAGAAACCACGAAATACAGGTAGCAAAACACAGACGAAGTATACACCAGACGTCATCTGTAAAAATCCACCACACACAGGAAACTGGAAATCATTATTAAACAATCAAAAAGTGAGAAGCGCAATTAGAGAGGTCGCCCTGTGATCAAAAAAGTAAGAAACAATTCACTCTCCTGATTCGCTCTTTATCTTCCCGAGTTTATATAGATTCTCTGATAGAGCCCAGAACCTTCTAGAAGAATCGCTGGATCACGAGTGCAAGTAGAGCAATTGCCATAATTCTTATATTTTCAAGAATCTTCATTTACGTCGCCAAATGATCTTCATTTACGTCGCCCCAAGGCAAGGGGTCACTGACCTGGCGTCTGCAAAACTCTATATATAACTATAAAACACTCTTCCTAATTATGAGATTAATTGTGCATGGTAGCAATAATACAGATTCGTAAGAATATAAATATGTTTGACTTAAAACTGAAGCCTTCTACAAGTAATCAATTTCAAAGCAATGTACCATTCATATTTCAATAGGGTTAAGATCCATGTCACATAGTAAAAGTATATAAAAATAAGTTTTGCTAATTATATTTTAGTGATGGAATATTTCTTGTTCCAAAACAATCTATTGAAAAGTCCAATTCAAAGATAACACAATTAAAACTTAACATTATATTATAAACAAATTAAAAAGAGAGATAGAAACCCAGAAAAGGTGATGTAATTCAGAAATTAACACAATAATTTATGCAATTTAGCATTTACAGACATTTGACCAAGAAATTTTGTAAACTCTATGACTTTTTATTTTCTATGTTATAATAAAAAGTTTCTTCATAGAAATTACTGTATCACATTTATAATCAAATCAGCTTTCTAATAATGTATAGTTTTATGCTACTTCTCTAAAAAAAGTAATGATATGAGCAATCAAATCTTTGAAATATATTTTTCCTTAAAGGTTTTCACAGTTTTGGCAAATAATGTACACAATTTAGATAATGCTTTGCCAACTGCTTTATATAAAAATATTATAATTCATTATTTTAACTATATACGATTACTCAAGTTACTGAAAGCAATCTTTCATATAGATTATCGAAATAGAAAAACTCTTAGGAAACCATTTTTCTTATAGCTGGTTTGTGTCCCATTCAAGTCTTATCACAGAATAAAGCAAATACATTTGTTTATCTAAACAATAAAATAAAGTTTGAAAAAATAACTATAGGAGAGCATATTAATTTCTTTTACTTATTCTACAGTTGTGATGGTTCTAAATTAATTGACCATTTAAAAGTTATAAATATCAAATACTTCTCTTACAAAAGCTAATCTGGTAATTGCTTTCAGCAAATAATAAAAGTCTCAAGGATGGAAATGGAAATTTTACACAAACATTGTGAGGCAGGAAAACTATTATTCAAAATTCTAAACTGAATTTAATATTTAAAAAACATCAATATCCTCCACTTTCTAGAAAGGTCGAAAAATATCAATTTATAGCGATTAGTTTAAAAATACAAATTATTTGGAAGTAAGGAGTTTAAAAGAGAGGTAATATTGAATAACATTATGAACAAGAATTATAACTGCTAAATGAAGATGAATAATTATATTCAATTTCAAGAGACACTTTATAATTGCACTAAATTATATATGAAGTAAATAACATAATTAAATGTTTTTATGAGTAACAACATATGGCCTATAAAGTAGAAATAAGTTAAATGCCAATTCAGATGTATATAAAATATACCTTCTCTACATCTTTTCTTAATTGCAATCTCATATGCAGACTCTAAAGCTTCATTAGCAATTGTCATATCTGCACCAGCATTCAGTAGTTCTTGCACACAACCAGCACGGTTATTGTAAACGGCATACATGAGAGCAGTGTTACCCTCCTATACAAAAGATGAATAATTCTAAAAATTGAGAAATTGTAACAGAATAAAAATATGGAGTCATTTAGATATGGCTCATTTTAATATATGAAGTTAATAATAGTTTAATAGATTGTTTTTCAATTTATTGCTTTAATGCACACACTTATACATTAAAAATTCTTAGATAATCAAGATTTATATTACTTAAATCAGTATCCAGTAATGCAAAAATTTGCACATGACTTAAAATATTTGAACATATAATTTTGGAAGAATTTTACATGGTATATTCCCTAGATGTACAGCATTAAAAAAATAACAATTAATTCATTTTATTAAGAAGAATTAATAAAATGAAAATATATCTTAAGCATTTTAATAATTAAAAAAGAAAAAAAGTTTTATTTTGCATACTACAAAAGTTCTCACTCCATTAAAAGAAATAACAGCTCAGTTCCCGGTATTTCTCAATTCACTTGATAATTTCGGCAGAAATGAAATTCTTTTACGTAATTAATAAAATAGTCTTCAACCCTTATAATAGACTTAAATAAATGAGTGAATCAAGCTCTTTGAATGTACTATTATATTTATAATATATTTTTTAATTTAATTTAAATCCTAATTAATTTTTTATCTTAAATTAGCCCAGGTTACTTCATTCTGAAATTTTTCTTATTACCTGAAACGAATGCCACTTTTATATTTAAGTATTTCTAACACGCGCTCTGAAAAATTGCCATGTCTCACGTCACGAGCGGAATAATAAAAATCCCTAACACGTACTCATTCCATTAAAAGATACCTACGATTTCCTTTCCTAAGTCGACACACTTTTGCCCTTGTGTATCGATGCAAACTGAAGAGTTTCATCGCCCGTTTACAAAAATTGTACCGTGGGAAAAATTGAATTCCAAATATGTCTTCTTTTCGGCCATGAATCTACAAAATCATATTTACATATATACCTGGATGTACGCATGCACACAATGATATGATAAACCAATTTTTCCTGTAGAACAATTCAGGTTCGATTTAAAGTCAACCAGCTTTGATTGTTTTTTACAAGTCTTGTCTAATTAGAACAAAGTTCTTTGCAATGCTGAACTGATAAGTTTGATTCAATAATGCATTCCATCACAGGAATACTCTATTTTCATTGCTATTTCACTTTAAAATAGACATTCATCTATGATTCGGTCTCTTAAAATGCTAATGGATACACCCGGAAGTAATTTTGTAGAATGTAATATAAAACTTCCCTCTTTAACAAGACTTTAAAAAGAATGGAAATAGAATAAGGTTGATTGGGAATTCTGAAGTCCTTTAATTCTAATATCTACCTGAAAATAGCAATTCAATGAAACAGTAATATACCTCATATTTGTAAATTCCTTGCTATGTTTCCGGAAAGTGCAAGAATGTTTCTCCATTTTTTAAATTTATTTTGTTTCTTAATTCTTAACTTTTATAGTTATTCATAATCTTCCAGGAATGAGAAAGGAAGGACTACCTTATTAATGTTATCTGCTGTAAATAATTTACAGACAATTTTTCAAATTACGGAACTCATACCATCAGAAAGATAATATAAAATTTACATCGCCTGCAGTTATTTCACAGCGAAACAGAAAAGAATTTAATGAAAAAATATTCAAAACATAATATAAGTTAAAGACATTCATGAAGGAATCAAAATGGTATCAGCTGACCCATAACTAAAAATCAAGAAATAATTAAAAATATAATAACTCATAATTAAAAATTACAAGTTAAAAAAAGAGCAAAATTTCAAAGAATGTGTGAACATGATAAAGATATAAGAAACTCACATAAGATATTTTAACAGAAGGTAAGGAATAATAACTCATTGTAAAATATTAGATATCTTTTCTGCTTAAAAAAATGCCAATTATAAGTAAATAGTAAGAAATCTGAGTATATCATAATTTGAAAATATAACACACAGACCAAGGCATAAAATTTCAAAGTATGCGAATGTTAATATCTGATTTGTAGCTTTACTTTGGTATTAACGTTTTATTTCAACATCTATGTTTAGAAGAAAACAAACAAACAAACAACCAACAAAACTCCTCCTTCCCTCCCCCACCCATAATGAAAAATGATTTTAATGTAAGTTACAATATCTTAATGTATTTATCTGAATTATAAGAATCAGAATTCGGTTCTCAAGTTCTGGCTATAATTTTTTTTATTCATTGTAAGTGATTTCAAAAATGAGAAAAAAAGCATCAGTCTGTCTTTTTCACTTGTGAAATTAGTATAGTTAATTAATAGTGAAAATAGTATAGTTGTAGTAATTATTAGATAGTTTTGGTAAATCTGTTGTAATTATAGAAGGATGGCCACAACAATGCATTTGGATAATTTGTTACTATATAAGAATTTGTGACTATATAAGAATTAAAATAGGTTTTGTTTTTTAAACCTCAGAATCTATGTTTTACTTCACCAATCATGTTTTACTTTACCTCAGATAATATCTTTACTTCATCAGATCTGCCTCATATATTACCATTTTCTACTATTAAATAAAAATGACTAAATACCTTTAGTTACTTCTGATTTTAAGGACCATCTCTTATATGACTTGATCATTGCTTCATAGTAATGTTAAAATGTTATTCCAATGCAGTTACTGCTATAGGCGGTTGATTTATTTGTTAAAGAGATGATATTTTCTAATAAATTTAACAAATTGATCCCCCTCTTTTTTCCTTAACTTGGACACATTTAGTAGCATACTGACAATGTATCTATCAACTTAAATTAGAAAAGATATCGAAGATATGCAATTTTACTTGATCTCTGTAATCAAGAGATGCACCATGATTTATGAGCTCCTTTACAATGACTGAATGGCCAGCAGAACTAGCTAAAATAAGGGCATTTTCACCAGAATCTCCAATGGTCGAAATTGAAGCACCACAACTAATTAATTTTTGTACAGTTGCAAGTTGTCCATAACTAGATGCCCACATAAGAGGTGTAAGTCCATTCTGATCTGTCTGGTTTGGATCAAAACTGTCATTCATGGCTAAAAAATACATATTACTGTTAATAATCACATGGAAAACTGATCATTTAAATGAAATAAATATTAAATATGATTTTATAAATGTAAGATTGAATATGAAACTGAAAAACAAATATACAAACTTAATATTCATAATTTTATACATCCATAACTAAAATGTAAAAATAACAAAAGAAAGAGACTTGCAATAAAGTTTCAAGTGTACAAATGAAATATTTATCAAGTTGCTTCTCAGTTCCTTCATTTACCAAAGTAACCAGTTTCAAACAAATTAATTATTGTTCAAGATACATCAATTTCATTTTCAACTCAATTATTAACACATCAACCACTTGCATTAATGCATCAACTATTAGCTCTTTTAATAATACTTCAATGTGCTACTGGGCAGTTGGAATGCATGCATGACAAAGCCTTTTTGAAAATATTCAAAAACATAATATGATAATTTTAATCTGATATGCCCAAATATTATATTTTTGTTAAAGAAAAATTATAAAAATGCTATTTCCATTTTATTCTTAATTACTGTTATTTTATCAGGGTTGTCACTCAAAATTGGAAAAAAAAATTCCCTGTGTTTTCCCTGTCTTTTTCACTGTATGTATATTCAAAATAAGAGGAAATGCACGAATAGCATTCATGTCCTAGTTAGAATGGAGTAATATTTTAAGGAGTGGAAAACCAAGAAGAAGCAACAATTTAACATAATTCGAAATAGCACATTAAAAGAAGGTTTATATTTACAAACAGAAAAAAAAAATCTTAATTTATTATCTAGAATTTCGAAGACAGAATTTATGTACTAAGGTGGAGGGGATATATTAATTGTAAGTCACACAAAATTAAGGATTCGGGTTAAATAAAACAAAAACAATTTTGTTATCATAGTACAAGTCATTTAATGATTACTTCACAAAAAACACTACAAAGCAAGACTATTTTTTTATTTATTCAGTTTTGTCAATTCAAGTATCTGGGTATCAACTTCTGCAGATTTTTCAGCCATCAATTTCATGGAACTAAGCTGACAGTTTCTCAAATAATAAACAAACCATTCAACAAACTCATATATAGTTGACAAAACACCACCACGCTGGCTGCTTCCGCATATTGAATGTTACTAATCCCGTCAGAGAAATCTATTCTTTCATGCAGTTACAGAAGCTTCGCGCATGCTTATTAGCGGCAATCGGTAACCTCATGGAAAAAGAACAACTGTCTCGCAAATCGAAACTGGAATGATCTATACAGAAAAAAAAGAAGAGAGAGAAAAAGCGTGAGTTTTCACATTACAGAATTGCGAACTTTGACTACGAACTTGACTACTTCTACTACAGAAAACTATGACTACGATTTTTTATTCTTGCAATCTTTAGAGAATGGTATTTTTTTTTAAAAAATAGGAAATAAAATAACTATGAACTTAAAATTCCCTTCATTTCCCCCTGTTTTTATGCAAATTTTCACATTCCCTTACATTTTCCTTTTTTTTTTTTTTGACAATTCTTAAATTCTGTGTTTTCCTGGTTCTCCTGGTGGTGTGGCAACTCTGTTTATTATTCCTAGAAATTTAGGCTTACCGTTACTCTGTAGAAAGAGCTCACCCTGAGCAGCTAACTGATGAATGCTTCTTTCTGCAAAAATATGAAATGATTTTCAAATAATATGTTATTTGCAATGCTTATTATAATTATATTATAAATAATCAGACAAAAGCGCAAAAACAAAAATTTAATATATTTTACATTTGTTCAAAATGGATGAACAAATATATGCCTTTAGTAAAAATATTTGATGATAAAAAAATGTACAAATATCATTTGAAAAGTTTAAGAGAAAGAGCATTTTTTCTCATCAGAAAAATGCGCTAGATTTTAAATATATTAATTTGTGTATAGATATATTACAAAATACTGCTTCCAGCGTAAACAGCGAAAGGTTTTGAAATTCTAATAGGAATGTGATTTCTTCAGATATCAATGATAATCAACAATTGGGCAAAATAAAAAAAGAAATATCATTACTATACTGGTTCAAAACTAAATAAATACTACTTTGGGATGAACCACTCACTTCTGAACCCTAGTTAGATAGTCATGAAAATCTCAAAGGAAAATATATATGTACGTAACTCTGCTTTCAAAAGAATTAAGAATTCCTTTCAAATCTGCCTAAGATTCCCTTTTCTAAATCGACACATGTCAAAGAAATCTCTGTAAGAATCTCTTGATAAAAAGCACTGAGGAAAAAATTCTCGCACTTTCACTCTTGTGTTCTGGTGCGAACAAACATTTCCACTTTTGTTTCAATGTATAAAGTACGCCTTTTCGTGGAATTTTTTTTATTTAATTGATGTGCCACGAGCTCTGTAAAATTGCTTAAATCAGAGGTTTTCACGCTTCAAGTGAAGGGATAAAGGTCTGTTAAGTTAAACATATTCTTTTAAAAGATACCTAAATTTTCCTTCCCTAAAACGACACATATAAAAGAATCCCTATAAGAATCTCATAGTATAATATCATTGGGGATAAATATTTCTGTCGTTCTTCTGCTCTTGTATTGTTTGCGAACAGACGTCGTTTCGTAATCGCTTCTTGTACATAACTTATGCCTCTCGGGATGGAATAAAAGCGAAGTTTAAAAATCCAAATTGCCTCTCTTTTCGGCCTCGAAACTACTTACAAAAATTGTGTTTACATTATAGTTAGTCAACAGGATGGTTTTTTGTGCTTAAAAACTCAAATTATTAAAGAAATAAAATTAAATCCTCGGGAGAAGAGACAATTCGACTTTGCATTGCGGCTCGCCACTTGTTTCGACACAGTCGGTTTCGTCCCGTCTCGGCGGGACGGCTTCTCCCTGAAATTCAGCGCTTCCACTCAGAATAGTTTCAGGACTGCATCTTACAGAAGTTTTGTTCAGCCTTTCCTGTGGCAAATGACCCACACAGATTTCCGATATGTCAATTTTGTGTTCCATGCTCACCACAATAATAATAATCTCCTTCCTTCAGGTTTAAAAGTGTTGCTAAACAATCCAGTACTCAAAATTTCGTCTTTATTAAAAATTGCCTGCCTCTCGTTCTTTTGGTACGTATAGTAACATTGTGGAGTCGAGTTATGTACTCCCGATGGCGGGACGTGCATCCTAAGAGAGGAATTGTACCATGGCCAGTGGACTCAAACATAGTTTCCGACTATGTTGGCGTGCCATTCCGATCTCTCAAATTAATCGTATGCCTTCGAATCAGTATGATTCCTCGAGAAGGAGGGTGTAAGATAAGGCATTACACAATTGATACAGAAATTGCAATTTTGGCTTATGTATCAAGTTGCTTTCATGTTAGTGTACGAGATATCAGTTCAGAACTCAACAATCAAAATCAAAATAAACAGTACTGGGAATACTTTAATATAATAACTGGCATCAACACAACACATATAGATAAGGACAATCTCAACATGATCGATGTCTAGTTTTACAAATGGCCAGTACTCCAGGTGGAATCAAATTCCTCTTTGCTCAGTAATGTAATATGAACAGGCGAATGTCACTTGAATCGAGATCGAAGCATCAGTTGCGAAAACGAAAGGTTTCGGAAAGAAAAAAACTATTCTTCGTACGAGAAGTTCATTATCAGAGGCAGTTTCCTATATAGGTGGTGTGGTACTTTCTGAAACTTTTTGGTTGGGCCCATCTCTGACAATAACATGAAGAATGGCGATAGATATATTTAGTTAGTTTTGAATGAGATTAAGTCTGTGCTAATAGATGAATTGTCTTAATTAGTACTTCCACATATGTAATTGTAATTAGATGGTACTCCTTCTCAGCACGCGTCAGGTACCTGACGATGAATGAATGCAGAATTCCCTGACAGGTGGCCTGGTTTACAAGGTCGCCAATGAAATTGCCACCTTCACCCCTTATAGAAACAAATCCCTCCTAGATCATCTGACAGATGGTCTGCTTTACAAGGACTCTTATGAAAATTCTTCCTAGGTTTCCTGACACCCCTCTTGACTTTTATTTATAGTCAAGAGTATAGTATAGTATAGTTATTTATCGTGAGGCGCTTACATTCTTCTGCGCGTAACACGCCTAGTATAAACATAGTAGCTCTTTGTCGATGAATTCTAGAAGCATATCTCGATGTCAGAAGTGATGAATTGAATTGCATTTATATAAGTATTGATAGAAGATTGCAACTTTGTTTAGTGTCAAAGATGCTTATTTTGAATATGCATATCAATTAATGCATTATTTGAACTTTTTTAAAACTAAGCAAATATTAATAAATGCCTTATTTTCAGATTTCGCTTTTTTCATAACCTACTGTAATATGTGCATTATGCCTGAATTGCAGAATGAGACTCATCAATTTATAGTATCAAAAAACAAACAAGGGGAGAGCACGGGTAGAAAATTTGTGTTCGGAATGAGATTTAGTATAATGGTAGTATACCTTTAATATGTTAATACATTAAAATTTCAAACAGCTAGCCAATTCCGAGAACACAACCTTCAAATGTTTTGGCACAGCTAATATACTAGTAACTTGTCTTCTGCGTTCAACAGCCCAGCTGCATGTTCGTCGTTAATCGCTTCGTAAGCGATAGGTCAAGGTTCAGTCCTGGATAAGGCTATGCCAATTTTCGATTTATCGAAAAAAAATTTATTTTTCGATAGTTTTTGAAAAATATCGATTTATCAGTATAATGACCATGAATCATGGTACACGATGAATCGCGATGCAATAAATCGATACTCAAAATTAATTTAAATTAATTTTTCTTTTCGGTGAGTGTTTATTTTTGTTGCTCTTCATTTTGTCACCTTTGTACATAATTTTTGTTAACATTTCTATAAATATTGTGACATTTTAATATATAAAAATACTTGCTTTAAGCATGTTGTTTTGTAACAAATTGTATTCTATTCCTAAACAGAAAGATATCATCAACAGTTTTCTATTTAAATATAATAAAAAATTGTGCATATTTTACTTTCATACATTTTTATAAGCAAATTTTTTATGCTTTATTTATTTTAAACATCTGAAATATCTCCCAGAAAAAATGGTAAAGCAGTTTTTAATAATTTTTAATACTTTATGAGTTAAGTTTAAAAATCATGCAAACAATTTAACTCCAAATGTATCTGATAGGCAACAGATGCTAAACACTATTGAATTTTAAATATATTTTATAACATTTATCCAACTGATTAATTCAGTTTTTACGGTCCAATTAAGATATTAACTATTATTTATTATTGTTATTAAAAATATCATCGTTTTAAATACACTTATTTAAATTCGAAATTCAAAGCAGATATGCTTATTGAAGTATTCAAATGTTGCCATGATTTTCCAAGCTTTTTTTTGGTTTAATTTTTTCTATACAAGTTTTTATTAGTCTAAATTTCACAATGCATTTCAAAAATTTACTTACGCATATACATTGTGATGCAAAAGCTTGTTGTAAAATTTGATTTAAACAGAATCCTTATTTTAAAAAAAAATTTGGTTCTAATGATTTTTTAAAACTACAAAAAATGTTACTTCACAATAATAAATTTTTAAAAATTTTCACAGTTAAAAATCTTTTTAACAGTGAAAATGCTTTTTAAAATCTTTTTATCTTTCTATCGTTACTCTAGGCAGCCAAGAGGATGGACGCCTCAACTCAATATATAATTTCAAATTAAAGTAAAACTTCCTTTAGTCAGGAATACAAATATTAAACCTTAATCTAAAATAATGCGCTATTAACAACTAAATGCAGCAGAGATTTGAAGAGTGATTGTTACAAGGAAAATAAAGCATTGCTGAAAATTAGTACAAATAATAGCTGTAATTCTTTGTTCAAGATATAAAAAAAGCATAAAAACAGCAGCACAAAACTGAAATTTTCAGCAGCGTATTGGAATTAAAAATTCAATACATGTGATCTAATATAATCTAGAGTAAAAAATATGACAGTTTTTGAAGTCTTACAGATCTCTCTACAATAATATACTTTAGGGAGATTAGTATCAGTGTTCTTAAAGCAAGACAGAATTACAATGCAAAAGCTTAATCGTCAGCCATAAAATCCTTTCTACAAATTTAACATATGTTATGCAGATGTTTTAACATGGGATTTTTGCATAAATAGTAACAACACACATGAATTAAATCTTTATATAAATGCCCTTTTTGCGAAAGGAAATCTCCCCTCCCCCTCAGCATTTGATATTTTGATATTGATCAAATTTTCATGATTATCGAGAATCAGTCATGTACATCATCAATATTTTACGACTGTATATCAAGGCATTGTTTTGCATATCAGGAGAAAATGTAGTGACGGTTTAATAAGCATGCCTTTTCTATAATATGCACTTTTATATTTATAAAAATGTATAATTTTTCTTGTTTTACATCTTTAAAAAAATGCTCCTTTCCCATTTCATAATCTATTCTTTTATCAAAATGTTTTAGTTTGTATTTAAGATAAAGATTATTTTTAATGTATAAACATTAATTACTTCTATTTATTTCAATTTATATGGTTGAAATTTATGTTGCACTTTTCCTGAGATTTTCATGCATACAATATTTTGCACGGATTTAAAAAAATCTTGCATTCAAATGATTCAAGAAAGTTTTAGTGAAATTATTATTTTTCTGTTTTTAAGATAAAGATTAATTTAATGGTAATTTTTCAATATTTAACTGTTTCATTATATAACTCATTTTTATTTCATTTCCCCCTTCATTTTAATTCTTCATATTTTATTTTAACTTAAAATTTTTCATTTCATTTCAAATTTCATAATTTCACAAAATGTTGATGGAATAAATTAGAAATAATAAATAAATAATTAGGTAGAATTTTAATGTTGGGAAACCTAGCATTTTATTTCAGTGTTGGCTATGTATTTCGCCGAGTTTATATTAATGATAAACATAATAGCATATTTTTCAATTTTTTAACATATTGTTTCATAATTGAACGAAAATTGGAAGACCTTTTTTAAAGCTTTTAATGTATTGCATCATTCTTCCGCAAATAAGCTCACACTCCAAAATATTTGTTAATTTAGTTCTACTCATTAATTACTACTTTTTGATTTTTGAAACAGTAAACCATATGAAAGTCTCTTTAATTTTAATTATGCAATCTACCTATTGCTGAAATTCTTGTGCAGATTTAAATTAAATCTGCCAATAATATTTTAAAAATAAGAATAAGTATTTATGTTAGCATATACAGAATAAAATTTTCAAGACAATAGACTTCAGATTTCGAATTCGAGTTTCATTAAAACTGCTTACTTTTACCGGTTAAAGACATTATTATGTCGTTTTTAAAAAAAAATTATTTTTAAAATGAAGAATGAAAGAAACTGATGTTTTTTAAATCAGCAGTAAAAAAGGTAAAATTGTAAAAATTATTATACCATAGCATAAACGAATACGGTAAATTGCAAAATGCAAATATTACTTTGACACTGATATACTTTATTGAAGGTGATTTAACACAATTGTTTTCTAATTATTTTTATTGAAAAAGAAACTTGAATATTTTCATTATATAAAATGAAAACTCCTCTTATTTAGAGTCATCCTAATTAACAAGTATGTTGAGAGTATGTTGTTATAATAGCAAGTATGTTAAAATACGCTATTTATAATTTATAATAGCAATAAATAACGAAATCCCAACATATCAAAAAATATCGATACATGTTGGATGATATATCGGATGATGGACCTCAATCATCGCCCAGCCCTAAACCCGGATGTGTCTTTTTTCTTTACATTTTAATTTTTTCAAAAATTTTCTATTTAAATTAACAATTTACAAATATAATTAATTAATATGCTTCTTATTCTTTAATGCAAAAATAAATGTTTATCCTCCTAATACTTGAATTACAAAGAAATTTTTGAAAGAAAAATGGTTATAAATATACATGTGTTTTCTAAAAAAATATTTCAAAATTATTTAAATCATAATTTAATTTAACAACAACCAAACATTTACAATTTACAGCTTTAATTAATATATCACACATTTTTTTATGCAAATAATTATGAATACAACTGAAAAGGTAATAAATATTAATTATATTTACTGACTTTATAAAAATATATACAATATTTTTAGAAATTTATCCTACATTTATTAATTTTCAATTACATACAAGAACCATAATAGTGATTACCAAAAAAGCATTGGAAACAAATTACATTTTCACATCCTGTACTATTGATAAGTGATGATTTTACACAAGAGTAGCATTTCCTCATGAGATCTATTGGAAGGGGATCCCCTTTATTTACATTAAAAAATATTTGTCTTTCATCAGAAAGTTGGGCAGTGTACAAAGCATATCTTATAATCTAAATTAAAAGTATGAGCCATCTGCCTATGTACCTAATTACTTACCACCTGCTTTCTACTATTTCTATTCAATTATTAATAAAGGGAGCACTTGCTTACATATTTAATAAATTATTACCCACTCTCTTTAATTTCCAATAAAAATACAGTTTAATCGAGTTAGAACAAATAATTTTTCATAATTAAAATCCAAAAATGTAACACTTTTAGCTGTTTTAAGATAATAGTAATTTAAATTATTTATAATCATTAAAATTACATTTATAATGATTTTTCTTTTAAAAAATAAGACATAATTCAAATATTTGGAGAAATAAACATTTATTTTTGAATAAAAAGTTAAAAACAAAATAAAGAGGAATAAAGACACATTGACGATCGGATCTTGACTTCCCACTTTTGAAGTGACTGCTGAATACAGAAGACAAGTTACCAGCATATAAATTATGACAAATGTTTGAAGGCTATTTTCTTAGAATTGGTTGGTTATTGTGCTTTAGTATATTAATGAATGAACAGTTTAAAGATATATTACCACTATACAAATATCATCCTGAACTCAATTTCCAATTCATGCCCTCCGCTTGTAAGATACTAAATTTGCTTTTAATATCTCAGCAAATTTTGCAAATAGAAGCATAACTTTGTGTGCTTATAGGCGAATACAAGACAAATATTTTAGTAATTGACACCTTTTAACTATGGGCGCCATATAAAAATTTGATTTTTTGTAACTTTTCAATAGCAATCTCTAGAGAAGTTTATTTTCATACAATTCTTTATTTTACCTCATGAATCTTTAAAATTGGAAGTATATGCCTAAATGATATATTTAAGGAAATAAACACTTGTTCTACTTTATTGGGATACTGTATATATAATAAATTCATATTATTTGCATTCATAGAATTAATTATTTTCAAACAAATTAAATTGAAATTTAAAAAGCTGTTTTTATTTTAATTTTTGGGATACATGGCATTATCCATGTATTTCGAGGTCTAATAGCTCTAATGTCATAAACTGCTGCACAATCAATTCTAATTTTAATTTATTTTCACTTACAAAATGGGGATTCCTATATCTGAAATGCTAAAATTTGCCAACTTCATCATTCACTCTTTTTCTGCTATGAAAATTCATTGGGGAAAAGAACATTTATCGCAAATAGTAATGGCTCGGAAATAATAAAAATGATTTCACTTTTAATCTAGTGAGAAGTTATGCATCAAACTTAAAATAAACTAATTAATGGCTTTTCATCACAAAAGTAGTGTTGTAAAGTAATTTCTTCAAGATTACTCTACAACATACCATCAATTTCTTATGTTACATACTTATATTATTTTAAATATCAAACATTTCCTTTTAAATAATGATAATAAAATACAAAAGGTACTTTAAAATTCTGAATTAAAATAATTGACAATAAGCATGATTTTAGAATAAAGAATATGAAAATTTAAAAATTAAAATTGGTGCAAGACAAAATGCATATATATATATATATATACCAGGAAGAACAGCTGGTGTTTGAGTTTGCACATTTCCTCGTTGCAAATTTGTTAAAACAGTGGTAGGCTAAATAAAGAGAAAAAATAGAGAAAGAATATTAGAACTTATTATAAGAATTCTCAGAAGCAATAGAATGCAAATATTAACATAAAAATTACAATCAAATTTTTTCAAAATATACCTTAAATAAATAATAATTCTAAAATAGGTATCTAAACATCTGAGTCAACCTTAAGAGGTAAAGCCCATTAATTTTGGATAGCCAAGATATATTTAACAGCTTTAAAAAAAATAATGCATAAAGAATAAATAAACAACATGAAATTCTAATACAAAAAGTAATAATATTTATTTTAAAAATAATAAATTTAATAAAGTTACTTACTTACTCAAAACTTAAATCTTGATAAATATCAAAAAGCAAAACATTTGTTACGATTTTTTTGACTGGATACATTGCATAACAGTTAAGGTCTCAAGTGAATTAAGGGACTTAAAAAATTATTAATTAAATAATAACAACACAAAGTGTAGATTATTTAATGAATAATATAATTAGAAATATTTTTAAAATCCATTTTTAATTCTGATTTTGAACTAAAACTAAATCTGAATTACTGTTTACTATTAAGAAAAAGGGATCAGTAGAAAAATTCAATTAACAATGCTCGAATTAGTCATTTATAATAAGAAGGATTTAACAAATGTCTTCCACAGCAATATTCTTTTTCAGTCTTGGATATTTTTCTGTTTTGAAAAAAAATGAAGGAAGCCATTTTTCCTATAATTTTTTTCATTTTAGGTAGCAGCTCAAAATACTTGTTGAATAGGAAAATAGAGGGGATTCTGGGATGTAAAAACAACAGCATCACACAACCGTCCATAAATCTATTCGAGTCAACCTACTTTTAATCTCTTTTTCCCAGACAATGCATCCTGAAAGCAAAATTGAATTGCATGATTCTAAATCGTAAATGCTTCTAGGTCAGGGAAAGAAATGATTTTATTCAGTTGCTTTAGTGGCATAGTTTCTGAATATAGAAGATTTTGCAAGAGAAATGTCAACATTTTACATAAGAGAAAGAAAACCCTCAAAAGTAGGAGTTATATATATTTTTCAACCATTAAACACACAAAAAGATAAATAAAAAATGTTATAGAAATATTTTTAAAAATATATGTAATTCTTCAAAAATATTTAAAATTTCTTGTTCATTAATAGTTTTTATAAATATGTTTTCTAAATATATAATTCTTTTTTAAATATCTAATGATTATGAAATTTTAGGATGCATTAGAATTTGAACAAAGTATAACAATTTATGGTCTGACAACATAATTATCAACTTGTAAATAAGGATGCTTCAAATTCCGATGAATGAATATATTTGAATATTTAAATACAATTGTTTGAATATTACTGCCCATCACTTTCATTCATGAATCAAAAAATCACTACTAAGAAAAAACTTTCTCAATAAAGTTGGAGAAGAAAAACAATGTCATAGCAAGTGTAAATGATACCGAGGTATAAAATAAGTAGTTTGTTCCACAACCATCATCAGTAAATCAACAAGAATATGCTATCTCATGCTCAGGGTATGTCATCCTTCTTTTCTTCTGCTCTTGTGCCTTTTGTTTAACTTAACTCCAATATATCTTTTAAAATTTGTGTTCAAGGCATGCATATCTCCTTTGTCTCCCATATAGGGGAGGAACTTACTTGTAAAAGAAATAAACTCATTCAAATAAGTACATGTGATAAACGTGCATAATCACATAAATGAAACATATATTTACTACTAACTTTAAGGACATTTCTTTACACTAGGTAAATATTTATCAACTGCTGCATAAAAGATAGCATCCTTAATGTTTTTATACCTTAATATTTTTAACTGCTGCATAAAAGACAGCATCTTTAATTTTTCAAAAAAAAAAAAAATTCTTTAAAGGCATACAATAAAAGTGAATATATAAAATGAATTTTATTAAAAACTTTCCAATGTGCCTTAATTCAAGTAATAATTGTCAAGTAATGTAAGTCAAGTAATAATTTTGTAAAAAGTATTTTGTTGAATTTTATACAGGGAGAATTCAAATAATTATGTTTTCATTTCTGGATAAGCAATACAGCTTTAGAAGAATGCATAAACATTTTCTTAGATTTAAAAAATATATAAAGAACATGTAAAATAAATTGATGGTACATATATTTAAAAATGTCATTTCAATTTTTTTTTCGTGATTACTAATATATTCTTTAGTTAAATTATTGTATTATAATTTTAAAAAATGCTGAAGATGTAAAAAAAATACAATAATAATGATTTGTCTTTAAATCATTTACAAAAAAATAATAAAAATGCATCAACTAAGAATTTTTTGTAAGTCAAGTAATAATTTTGTGTCTCTATACTTCATATAAGTCTCAAAGCTTGGCATCTTCAAAAATTTAGTATAAAAAAAATGCCAGTATGCCACGAGCGTCAAAGATAGTAATAATTTAGTAAACTTACTTCGTGATACCTTGGTGATGTAATCGATACTTTATATCATGTTATTTATCCCAGTTAATGACCAAACAAGATTTCTATACACCTCAGTTTGTTAACATTCTCTTGATTAGTAAAATAATTAATTAATTTATTATTCATGTATACTTGTTCATATAACTGACCTCACCTGATTATTCATATAAACTTGTTTATATAAGTCTGATATGTTTATCTGATACATTAATCTTAGTTATTTACAACAAAGTTCCAAAAATCCTCATTATTCAGCTTTCTCATCTCCGTGATGTTGATACTTTATATCATGTTACTTATCCCAGCAATGACCAAACAAGATTTCTATACACCTTAGTTTGTTAACATTCTCATGATTAGAAAAATAATTAATACATTTATTGTTCATATATACTTGTTTATATAACTCAGATATGTTTATCTGTTACATAAATCGTAGTTATTTACAACAAAGTTCCAAAAATCATCATTTTTCAGTTTTTCTCATTTACTATCTTTGGCCTTGATTTCAAGTGAATTACAGTTGACATTTTTATACCTCTTTTCCTTTAACCAGAATTTCAAAAGGAGAGTGTATTTAAAAAAAAATTGATATCTGACCAGCTATATAAAAAGAGACAACACTGGTCTTTAAGCAAATTTAATAACATTCTTGGAATAATGTTCGGAAATTAAAAGTCTACTTGATTATAATTTGGATAAATGCAAATATATAATATGGTGAATGGGACCTATTGGTAAAAACTGAAAAAAATTGACTAAAGACTAGCCAGCTCAATATAATATCTCACACCCTTTGAAAATAAATGAATTCCTTTGTCGGTATTGTCATTCAATCTATGATGTATGCAGCATACATCAAAATCAATTAATCAAAATTTTGAATTAATGAACATAATAAGTCACCCTCTCCCCCCCAAACAATAAAAACTTAAACATCTTTTAAATTTTTAAATTGGTACATAGTCATACATATATTTGCAGAAATTCATTTAAACATAAAGATGTTTCATTAAAAATCAAACAGATTAAAAATATATTAATTTATTTGATTTCTAAAAACAACCTTTTTTCTTCAAATTTCTCCAATGTTAATTGGATATTGGTAACTTTTTCCCTCTGTACTTGGATTTTATAATAAAAATTAATTAATTATTGATTTCAATTACCATAATTGGTACTTTGCCTTTTATTATCAAATTGTTTAGGGTTTATAATTCTGATTTGAAACAAAACATTTAAAGTTTATGGGCACAATAATTTTTTTTATAAACAATGAATATGACATTTAGACCTACATGCATCAAATAATGTATATGTGAGGATAAAACTATATGTTAACAATATGAAATGCTAAGAAAGTATATAAATTAAACCATTTTTTTTTCTAAAAAGTGCATATTGTACTTAAAAAACAAACTGATTTTTCATAAGTATATAAAAAATAAACATTTGATAACAATATATTTCAATATCAAACCACTAAAATAACATAAAAAGTACTTAATTTTTTTTTTTAATTGCAAGGGTTTTTAGGTTTTCCTGTGTTTCTCAGAGTCTAATAACTGTAAGTTTTACTGTCTTAAATTGCTATGAAAGTAATTCTATAATTTTAATTTTACTTTCAAAATGGATGTTCACTCATCATAACTATTAAAGATTGCCAACTTCCTCTTTCTTTACTATAAAAATATACTGATGAAGTCTGTACATCATGCTTTCTTCAAATGATCATGGCTCAGATATACTATGCATTATTTTATCTTTGAACATGTAAGAAATTTTATTTCAAGTTTAAAATAAATTGAATTATGGCTTTTCATCATAACGGCATTCTTCTCAAGATAATTCTATAATACAAAATTATTATCTTTTATTATATCTATGTAAGAAGGCAATTTTTCAGATGAAGAATTAAGCTCTGTACGGTTAAGTATTTGCTGATTTCTAAAATAGTTCTAACAACAAATTTGTTTTCGTCAATCAAAAAATAATTACTTGATACTTAAAACAAGAAATGTATTGTCACCTTGTATGGGGTGAAAGCACTTCGACTTCCATCTCTGTTTAAACTCGATATACCCATGGCAGATGAAAAGGATACACTAGGTTGGGAGTCTTCATTTTCTTTCTTCACAAATATACTACTAGGCATCCTTATATGAAAAAAGATTAAAGAGATAAACATAGTTACATAAAATAAACAAATCGCATAAAAAATAAACACAAAATATTTATAAGAAAGTTATATTGTTTAAAACTAGATATTTCCTACATTTTGAATTAATATATTTTAGCCTTTGATGACTACTATATTTTTTACTACAAGTTTATATAAATAAAGGCTGAAGTGTTGTTTAGTTTGCCCCCAAGTTGGCAACCAATATGGCAACCCAACAAAACTATCTTCTAGCAACCCTAATGTTGTTTTGTTTACTATTTTTTTACAACGGTTGAGTTGTACATGAACTAAAACTATTTTATGAAAAATGTCAAATTAAAAATAATAAAAAAATCTGTTAAAGATTTTAATTTAGTTCTGTATTATAATTAAAAGTTTTTTTACTACCAATAAGACACTGCAGTTTTATTTTTTTATGTGAATGTGAACAGAAAACATTTATTCTTTTGCAATTTTTTAACTGGCAGAAGGTGCTTTAAGAAATCGTCTGAATTATTACTTTAAAAATCTTCTGCAATGGAATTTCTTGCAGTTCTCGTAATTCTTTTTGTGCTCTACCGGTTCCGTTGATAATTTGTTATGTCAGTAATTGTGCAAGAATAAATGAAGGTTGAATGGAATATATATATATATATATATATATATATATATATATATATATATATATTTAACGAGTTGATGAAGTTGGGAAAAAGATCCTTGTTTGAAATTTTGTATGGAGAACATTACAATTGCTTCTTCCTCCATTCTTTCTTTTCTTTTGGTTATGTACTGTTCCTGTTATCTACACAGTCCTTATGTTCAATGTGCTAGCAAAGCTACTAGGTTCCTACTCCCACTACTAGTGAAGCCATAGGATGTATTTTTTTAACTTAAAAAATTCTGCCCAGTGCCTTCTTCCGATGCCGAAGGCATTGCATGCTCTAAATTTCGCTGTCTACAGAACAGACTGGAGCAGCCGGTTTGAAAACTTCATTTCAAAATTGTTAAGATAAGCATCAATAGTAATCCCAAAGATAAAAAAAAATCTCAGAAAAAACAATACTTATCATTAAATATCATAAATTTAATGCAAGAAGTCGTAACTGTAACTATTTCACAGAAGTGTTTGTTTATTTTGTCCACTATCTTTATTGGCGACCTTGGCTCAGTACGGACACACTAAACAAAGAAACTTTTAACAAAATAAAAATATATATTAATAAAAACATTTAATTATTTTTAATAATTTCTTGAAAATCAAAACTAGATTTACATTATGATATAGGATGACTAAAAATTAATAATACAAAAATAGGATTATAAAAAGAGGATAAGTACTGAATTCTATTATATATAATTGTTACTAATTATTTTAATCATAAGATGTTTCTCAACGACTTTCATACTTTTTATCATACTTTTGCATAGCACTTTTCTGGTAAAATGTCACATTATATACATTTTGACTCTCATTCTTATAAAACAGCTTCAATCCCGAGACTTTAAAATTCTTTAAGCAGTTATTTCTTAGTTTTAAAATCAGCAACAGCAACTAAATAAAATAACCTAATTACAAAAATTTAATATAATTCAGGTATTTAACTAAAAGTAACTATCAACAGAAATTTACTGGTTACCTTAAATGTTTCTGATGTAATCTCAAGTACTAAATAACAGGTACAACTACTCAAATTAGTGTCCAAGAAATATAGAGAATTGAACCAGTATTGAAAAATGCTATTCTGAAACAGGAACAAAATCCATTTATATCAGAGTATTCTATAAAACTTCTTTGAATGGTATTTTATGTAATTTATGAGATAATTCAGGTACTTTATAGGTGATTCTTAAACCAATCATAAGCATGACAAAAATAAATTATGAGACAAATGGCTCTTTTTAATAGTATGAATCATGATAAGATTCTTTTAGATTAAAAAATAGAACTGGGAGTATTATAAGAAAAAGACGTGGGTTGCTTCATCAGTATAGTCCATTATTTTCTGAAGAAAATCAGGATTTAAACTAAAATAGAAAGACAAATATGAAGGCTTTTATTAACAAATATAGCATTTCTTCGATCTGAATTTGTCTTATAGAAAATGAATGAATGTAATATAGAAACCTCAACGTGCTTTTTTTATATGAAAAAAAAATAAATAGTAGATTTAATAAAATTCTATAGAAACTATGCTTAAAATAAGATAAAGTTAACTATTTCACATTCCTGCAATATCAACAACAAAAATTCTATTTTGTGAAACAATTCAAACACACACAATTCAAATTGGAAGCACATAAAAAATTCACACAAAATTAAATTGTAAATCATAATAAAAGTATAAAACATATAAAACGCTACAAAACAAAAACGATAGTAAATTATAAACAAATACTAACATCAGCATTCTGCATATTATTATTAAAAAAATTACTTTAAGAGTAAGTCTAGCTTATTTAACGGGGTCTCCACGAAAGGAGGCCCCGCAAGCACAGATGATTAACTTTTGCCAAATTCAAATAAACTTTCTTTATTATTGTTTTCGAATTTGAATAGACATTTCATCCTATTGTGATTACTTTGATATTTACGAGCATCAAATGCTGGTTCTACTTCAAATGACTAAAAATATTTTTTGAATAGGGGAATATAAATATATAACTGAAAGAAAAGGAAACAAAAGTTTAAAATGAATTTATCATGATTTTTTTTCATCAAATCATGAAAATTTAAGTTAATTTTTGCTGAATTCTGGTCATATCATCCTATATCTAATTCATTTTAAGTCTCATGAAATTTTTGTGGGAATAGTTTCTTATTATAATTCAGAAGCTTATTTTATTGTTGGAATTATTTAAATTGAATAAATTAAATCAGTTATGGCATATTCAATTGTAAAACAAAGATATTAATTTCTTTTTAATTATAGTTTCGGATTATCTTCTCATTAACTGTAACTGTCTTTTTACATATGTTTACATCATCTTGTTCGACCAATCATGTTCTTCGTTATCAGAGCGGTTTTATCTTCTGCTGTTGTTATTACCAATGGAAGGAGCGTTTCATATTTTTTAGAAATTTGAAGGTTTGTTTTTCGAAAATTTTAGACAATTTTGTCTACAAAAAATACTTATTTGTTTTGTCACATTTGAGTTAAGCTTCTGGCTTGGTCGCTCTTCATCTGACATCAGTTTTTAATACGTATTTTGAGAAGCCATAAGCTTGCCATTTCATCCATTTTCGAAACAATCAGCCATCACCTGCGAAGCTCCATAAGCGCATCAGCTGGTTACGTAAATCATCCACTGCAGGTGAGTATCGTTGAAGAAACTTTTAGTTTTTAATGAATATTATTTCATTTTACTTACTTTTCAAGTTTATTTTATTTTTATTCTTTATTATAGTTTTTTTATTCATTATTTTGAATTGGATAGGATAATAAAAATGTCAGTTTTTAGCGATTAAGGTAAAAGTGAATTTTTACCTATGCAGTGTTAGCAATTTGCAATTCCGTTCATGTAAACAGTTTTTATTTATAATTAAATTATTGAATTGGATTAGTAAAAAAAATATTTCATAAATTATGATTTTAAAATTTTTATTTTCAGTAATTCTCATTTTTTTGTTATAAATCGCTGAACAATTCTGAAGTGATCGAAATTTTCAATATTTCTTCCATTTATTGGTTATTATGCACAATAATGGTTACACTGAAATTTTATTAAGAATTCTGAGTTTGCTGTAAATTATACCTCTAATTTATTAATTTCACCTTTTCAGAAACAATTTTAAGTACGTTTGTTTAGTTTTCCTTTGATATTTCTGATAAATTTCATTTAGTGTTTATTTCTTTGTAAAACATATTGGTTTTTACTGTCATTGATCATATTTTGTAAAGTTATATATAATTAAAAATTGAATTTTTTTTGTAAGTAATTTAAATTTACTAAGAAAAATGTTTTTCATCCTAATGAAGGGTGATTGGAAGTCTAAATCTTGATTTTCTCTTTTTTTTTTTTATTGGTTATAATATTGTTATATATGTGAAAAAATTGTAATGTAAAATTTTAAATGTGAATTTCTCTTTTTATAGAGATCTATATTTTATCCCAAATACAACTTATCTTGAATGATCAAGTATTAAAATTCCTTAGGTTATCATACTTTTTAAAAAATTAAAATCTTAAATACAGCTACTTGAAGCAAATTTGAATGTAGATTCTGTGTTTTTTTTATACTGCAAAAAATAATGAATTTTTCTGCATTAAAAAAATGCTCATTTGTCATTGTAATTATGACTACAATTAAAATTGAAGTGGACTCCATTTGTACCTGTAACTGTTACTTATTTACAGGAGAAGACTTTTTAATGATGCATGTCTTCATAACATTGGTTAATGATAGATATAGTTTTTTTCTTTTTAAGTGACAGTTTAGCTGTTCTTAAAGCACTTTAACTATCACATTTTTATTCTAAACTTGTTAATCATGTTTCATATAAGAAAATTCTAAAGTGACCTATAATTAATTTCTATTAAATTCATTAGGATCTCAAGAGATATAATAGAGTATTGCTTAATAACTGAAATTGTACTGGGTGATTCATTTGTTTGTATAATGTCAGAACAAATGGATTTTACCAAAAAATTTTTCCATTACTTGAAATAAAAAAAAAATTAACAAAATTACTTATTTTTGTGTTGGAAAAAGTAGAAAATAATTTTATTAAATAAAGAATAAAAAATTTTTTGGATGTAAAACAAACATAGAAATGTGAGACACTTATAGAAATTCTCTAAGTAAATTAAAATTCGCATTTCAATTTTTAATTAATGTTGAGGCATTTTCTTTTTTTATTATATTCATTATGCCTTAGTTTCCTCATTATATTATTTCTAATGCTTCACACTTAAAATTTTTATTCCTGATTTTTGAATAAAGTTATTTTTTATTTATTAGTAAAAGCATCTTCCCCTTTCCTTTTAATTGAACGCATTTATATTCTTTTCTAGTGTGTAATCTTTTAATATATTCCATAATTCAGAATTGTAAATATTATGGAGTCTTAAGATCAATATCAATTGTTTTTTTAAAGATTTGATTAAATATTCCAATTTCTATATTTTCTGACAATACTATTAATTTCTTACCTTAAAAATGAAATTTCCTCTGCTGCATTTGAATTCAGTCTGTAATGAATGTTTTTTGTTCTGTTACGACAACTTACAACTGCTTTTGAAAGAGCAACATCTAAACATCTCATTTCTTCTTGATTAAAGTTCAAATTTTAAATTGATTGCAATTTTAATTAATAATTAATCTGGACTTATAAAATACTTGCATTTTAATCAGAAGCACACAACTGTTTAAAATTTTTGAACTCTGGTATATTTGAAAGTGAAGGAAAAATGATTACAAAATTTCAACTTTAGAATCATAAATGATGTTAAATGTTATTAAAAATTTGTAAAAATCCATTATAATAGAAGTTGAAACAAATTGGGGAATTTTAAAATATGTTGATTTTAAACATTCTCAGTAGTAGGTTCTGTTAGGATAATATTATTATTATCTTTCATTCTATTCCTATTTATTTGAAATATGTTATGTATAAAATGTATTCTTTTTTGTGATTTTACTCCCAATTAAAAAGAATATTATTTGCTTATAAATTTTATTTATGTTCTTTCATCTACTTTCTGTATTTTAATGTAATGTCACTTTGTACATTAAATCTTATTTAAATAATGTTATCTTTATTATATTTCTTCAATTCTGTGTGAAATCAAAGTAGAACAGAAAAATTTCAGGAAATAGTCATCAAATTGTTTTTAAAAAAACTTGTCAGAATATATACAAAAAAAAAAAAAAAAAAAAAAAATTAAATGTTGGTAGATGTTATTGAGTGGCCAGTATATTTTTAGATTAATCCAGTATTGGTATAGTCACTTTCATATAATTAACATAGCTAACATTTTTCTAAAGCTGCTGAATTTTGAAGAGAGAGAGAGAGAGAAAATCTTTGTCTCTAATAATCAGTACGTTGGTTGCAGTCAATCAGGAATTTGCATAAACCCTAGTTAAGATTGAAATCATTATAAATATCTAAATGCTCTTCCTTTATTTTTTATGAAAAAGGTAAATAAATGAACAGCACTTAATTACATATTTTAAAATTATATAAGAATGATTTTGTATTTTCTGTGAAAGATCCCTTTTTTTTTTGCATCTTTTCTTAACCTCAATAAATGATTTCCATCTCTGATATTGAAATTGACTATATCTGACATCTATTTTCAAAATATTCTGCAATGTATATTCTCCTGTTACGATTCATATCCAAGTCATCCCCTGTTCTCTCTCTCTCTTTTTTTTTTTGCCGTTGTATTCTTTAAAATATTTTTCTTTTATTTATTTTATCAATGATTACTGCTATTGGAAGTAACTTCTGTTATATATATCAGTACATTTTTAATTCAACATAATTCTTCCTTAATTTGTTAGAATTATAATTTTTTAATAATTCAACATAATTCTTCCTTAATTTGTTAGAATTATAATTTTTCAAATCAGTTGTTACAAATAGATTTTTCCCGGTAAATTTTGCTTTTCAATAACATGATTTGCATTCTTAATTTTTGTAGCATAATCAATATATTTATTTGTATGCATATAAACATATATTTATAGTGTACTTTAAGACTTGATCTGGTATATCACTTTGGTAATTGCTTATTATATTTTGTAAACTGCCATTAAAAAGTCGTTAAAAAATAAAATTATAAAAAAAGGAAGCTTACACATAAGAGTTAAAATAATCTTCCTTTAATAAGCTTTTTTTTTCTTCTTTTTTTAAAGAATATGGTGTAAATAAACTACTAGTTTGGTGTTATAGAAATTTAATGTGGGGATGAGGTGGGATATGGTTTAAGCATGGATGAGATATGATTAATAATATTTTATTATTTTTTTTCAAATAAAATTAGTAAAAAATGTGAACAAGGTTAAATCATTTGCAAGAAAAGATTTACAAATATTTTTGGAAAGATTATTACTACTACATAAATTAACATGCACATATGTATTTAAGTATTTTTATATTGCTTCTTGATTGACTACTTTTTTCTGTTTTCTTTGTTTTTCTTTTGTAGTCGGTAGTGCTGTGAATTTAACCCATTAATGTATTTTTCGCTAAATAGAAAGGATTCTATTTCTCTTTGAAAATTTGGTTAATTAAATAGTCTTTTTATTTGGATTATTTCAAACATTTGGGTAATTTTTATTTTATGCACAAATTTTGTTCCTCTTTGAAAAAAAAAAAAAAAAAAAATTGAACTATTAACAATTATTGTGGCAATATTTTTAGCCCACTGAACACTTGCATAAATTGCACAGTTCTGAGAATTTTTCGGATATTTTTTACTAAGTCTCAAAATTATTAATACTAATTTATAGTTAAAAATGCTATTAAATCAAGTACATTTTCTTCACATTCTTTACAAGCAACTAGTTCTTATTAAATGGTTCAGAAATTTGATTCTAAAAATAGAGGTTGAGAAAGAATAAATGAGGAAATTTGTTTTCCTATTTCTAATGTTCTCATCTTAGGGGATAATCATGAATGTAAGCAACTTTTAAACAGTCAATTTTCCATTTAAAAATAAGTTCAAAAATATAATTTCATCTTGAATTGTAAAAATTTGACTTATCAATTTATTAGATAGGCAAGGTCTTATGAATTTATTATTAATCTTCTGAATCTATTTATGGAAAATGGATGGCTTGAATCATTTTACTATTATCCTGTTTTTTTTTCTTATTGATGATTATATAGAGAAGGCATTGTTTCTAATAAGATTGTATTGTCTTTTACATCTTTCAGCACCTAGACTATTTTTTCCATTCTTCATCTCCATCTCTAAAATTGATAATTCATATTTAATTTTAAAATAGAAATTCATTAACAGTTCCACAAGTTAAAAAAAATAATAAAGTTTCAGTTACATGTTAAAAAGAAAGTTTTGTGTACTTTAGAAACTTGCAGAATTTCTGAAAGCATGCAAAGCAATTAGATCCAAATAATTGAATGTTTGGTGAGTTTATACTTTTAGATTACATCATAGAATGCCGCTTCTTTTATATGATTCTAGCAATTTTTAAGTTATTGTGTAGCCTAATCAGTAAATAAAGCATAAATTTAAAAACATTTTATGTCCACTAGAAATCAAAATTGGGATTTGCAAAAAGAAAGAAGCTTTTTTTATTCCCTTTTGGAAAACATCCATTTTTATTATTGATGTAAAAAAGATGAATCTCTATTTTCTTCTTGTTTTCTTAAGAATCTTGATTGACATTTGGCTCTTATTTTACATTTTCCTGCAAAGTCCTATTTAAAAATTCGAGATTTGTTGAATTTCACTTCCTTTTTCATAAATTATATGCAAGTTGACACTGAAGACTCATATTTAAGTGATTAGGTGAGAAGATTTTCATGAATTTTTTAAATTCCAATTATTAAAGAATTTTAAAGTAGATACTGTAAAAATATTCATGACTGGTACTGTTTTATGTGAATTATGTTTACAATGATTATCGACTATATTCTTATGTTGAATAACTTTCAAAACTTAGTTTGGTATATGTTATTTTTGAAGAAGCTTTTTTTTATTAATCTTGAGCCATATTATATAATGTTGGTTATTTGTATTAAAATTATCAAAGTATATTCAGTTAGCATTTGTTTTTATAACTGTTTTAAGAGTTTGTTAAATAAATTAGTAAAATTATCCTTAATACTTAGCATTTTTATACAGACTTGTGTGGATGTTTTTTCGGTGAATTTGAAAATATTTTAAATGCTGATTTTAATTAGAAGTTATTATTCAAAATGTTTTATTTTTCCTTAACCTAATCAAGATGGCATGTTTTTTTTTTATATATTGAATTACAAAGATATGCTCACATGGTGTGCAGTTAATCTCAAATGGATTAGTAATTATACTATAAAATACATAACAAAGATGGAGCTTTTAAAATGAGACAGGAATATGAGCCTTTGGAAGTAGAAACTGATATTGTGATATTTGACTGTAGTGCTAAATCTCTGTAACAGGATACTTTTATTTATTTGTGTAACATATAAAAACAGAGATAACATATAACATTGGAATATTCTTCTTGTCAAATAAGGTAAATTTGTTTTGAAATATTTTTGCATATTTATTATTAAATTATGAACTCACTTCTTATAGTCAAACCAAGTATTGTAATCGGATAAGAAAACTTTTGTCAAATTTGGAAGAACTATAGACAAACACAGTATATAATTTAAGGTGTAATATATATATGTAGAGGTTTTGTGTGAAGTTATTTCTTATCAGCCACCATATTTTCATTGCAAATTTGTTATATTTGATTTAAGCTAAAACTATTTGTAATAATTTAAAATTTTTAACCACAGCAGCATTTTGTGGGCTTTCTTTATTTTATAGAATAATTTTGTATTATTTATTTCAGATAAATTGCTAAATCATGTCTTGGAAGGATTGGATGGATGAAATACTGAAATGGGCTGCTGAAAATCCCTGGGAGTTCATTTATTATGTCCTGCTAGGGCTTTCTCCATTTTTCTTGGCCAGTACCATTTTGTCTTGGAGATTAGCCAAGCATATTGAAGCAGAAGAGCGCCGTAAGACCAAGAAATCAAAGAAAAATGCTAACATGGCAGAAATACGAAGAGCAAAAAGCGACTGATTCCGAGTATTTTCTCATTTTGGCATTGTAATTATTTGTTATATATATTTTGTATTTTACATTATTACAGATTTTTTTTATTTTAGTATAGTTTTAATGTATAAACATAATTTTTATAAAATAAATTGCCAAAGTTTTATGTTGTTCAATATTTTTATTGAATGCTTTTAAAAATATTTTTTTTTGTTTATTTGTTAAATAAGTAATTATTTAATTAGTTCAGTCATAAGTACTGAATGATTGTTTTACTTAAAAGATGTCTTTCATTAACTTTTTTACTACTGTTTTTAATTTGTGAAATTAGTTGGTATTTTCCACCCCCTTCTATTTATCAGGAATATGTTAAATGCAAGGTATCTGCTACAAATAAGAAAGTAATTTTTATCTGTAGTGATATATTTGATTCTGTAGATCCTTTTCCCCATACTTCTGTATGGAAGTTCTTTCATAATATCATTATTATTACAATTATTATCTTTAATGTCTGATTTTATGTTTAGCTAAGTAAAGTGGGGAGAGATGTTGTGACTGAAAATGTGCATGTGTATTGCTTTTCTTGTAATAGATGTTAAATGTAGAAGATGTTTTAAATCTTAAGTATATTCTGCAGTTGATGTTGGAAACCTCTCCATGTATAAATAACCCCAGGAAGCTATTACATGTATAATACTCAAGACTTATGCTTTTGTTATAAGTTAATAATTATTTATTTAAGAAATGTAATTATAAACCTAAGTTACATTCCTTTTAAAACTGTATGATCATCATTGATTGAGATTTTACAGTATACGATTTTTTTGTTTGCTTTTTCATTTGGTATGCTTGTTTTTTTCCTTTTTATTATTATTCTGGAGACTTTGCAAATTAATGTGAAAACTAAATTTACATGAACTTGTTATTTGTATGCGAGTGTAATATAAATACATATATTAAAATAGAAATCTTTATATGATCCATTCATTGATTTAATATTTTGATGTTAAAAGTTTGTGAAAAAAAATCATAATTTAAAATATGGTTTGAATTGAGGCAATGTTTTTAACAATGATAGATTTTTAGTGGATTGCTATTAAGTTTGATCAATCAAATCAAATTGGAATGATTTTTAAATCATGTTTACCCTATAAGTGGTTGTACCAGTTTTTTACATTTTATGTATTCAATTCAGAATTATATATATTCATGTTTATGTGTATATTTTTTAAAGAAAATTTTATCCATGAAATTTTAAAATCTTAAAGATTTATGAAATTAAAAAAAAAATAGTTACTTGAAAAGCTGATTTTTGAGACTTTTAGCTATTAGATTGAAATATTTGGTGCTTAAAAATATATATAAAAAAACATTTGTTTTTATATGTCTTTTTTACTTATTGAAATTAAATAAATGATAATGCTATATTTTAGCTTATATCTGTGATGAAATTAATAAATCTAGTCCCTTTTACTAGTTTATTAAAAAGATAATAAAATCTGAAAAGAAAAAGAAAACAGAAGTAATAACATTTATATCTTTACTTATAAGCAATAGATATAAATGCTATTACTTTTATTTACAATAGGTGTTAAAATTATCATCTAAGTCTAGTCAAATATGTAAATACTAGTTTTTATGCAATTCCAAAATATCTTTTAAGCATATATGTGCAAACTCTCAAGTAATTATTATCGAGTGAAATATCAGAATATGGTTTTAAAAAGTTTTATTACTTTGCGATATTTACTGAAAAGGAATGAAATTTGGCTTGGAGACATTAAACTTCTGCATTTTATTATTCTTTTGTAAAAGAATTCTTTCCTTCATTGTCTTCCTTATATTATATAAAAATGTACAGCCATTATTAATTTTAATAGTCTTGACACTTAGACTTGTTAACAAGCATCAAATTCTAAGATGAAATTCTTACAAGAAATCATAAGAACTGAAATTTCTCAAATTAACAATTAATAAAAATTTGAGATCAAGCGAATGATTCTATTTCTGGTTTTAATCATTCTTTTTGTTTCCAAGTTACTATTGCTATAAATACAAAATATTTTTTGATCTTGGGTGTTTAATTAATTTAAGCATAAGCTTGTAAACCTTTTCAAGTATTATTTCCACTTGATATTATTCTGAGAGCAACAGATTCTTTAAACTACTCAGTGTATTTTCATTTATCTAGATTCTATATTTCTAACTAATGCGTAATTAATGGGTATTTGTCTTTTCCTCTTCGTTTGTGTTAATGTGGATTAAGATTTAATTTAATTAATTTGGAATTTATTTTGAATGCTATTTTTTAGCTCATTTTTATTTTAGATATTTTGGCTCTCCTGAAGTTATATGTGCAAACATATCAGTTCTGCACCTTCCCCTCCTATTTCAATTTCTGAGTCTGTTGCCTATTAACTGATTATTTTAATTTGAGTCACATTTTGCTGAATTTTTAGTATTATTTAGTTTTTAATAGTATCAAAAAATGAATAAAGTAAAATCTGAAAAATTGAGGAAGCATTTTTATACAAAATTAAGTAAGGATTCATTTTCAGCAAACTTATTTGAATTACAGAATCAAGTAATTTTCAATCCTTTGCCCTAGCTGCAGGGATGATAATTTTTATTTTACTGTACAATCAATTTTGACTGTATTACGCATTGAATGGTGAGTGTATATATTGATACAAAACTATTTTTTATTTTATAAGTTTTTATTCTGCCAATTGTTCAGAAATGCATTTCTCATGAATATATGTAAGCTTGCTTATCAAAGTATTATTTTGATTTTTATAAATTTGTATTGTGAATGTTATTTTTTTATAGTTTGATTGCTTTTTTACGATAAACTTTTTCTTTATTTTGGAAAACAACAACAAAAACTGTAGCTTGTTATAGATCATGCATGGATTGCAGTATATTTGCATACAAAATATACTGTATTTTTGATACATATGCATACGTAAGTATCAAATGTTAATTGTCATAGCTGTTATTTTGCCATCTTTGTACATGTTTGTCTGTGAATGTGCAATAAATGTAAAGCTTTTTTTTAAAATACAGTATATAAACAGTCTTGTTTTAAAAATCATAAGAAGTGCTCTGTGAACTTGTTTTATCATTTACAAGTTTTTATCATTTATTATAGCTTGTATTCTCTGTATGAATACTGTGCATTATGAGATTTTATTTAAAGCTTTAATGTTCAATATTTCTGTCTGCTGAAATAATGAAATTTCATTGTTTACTGTCATTATTGAAACTTATTACAAATAAAAAATATCAACATCATTGCAGTTAGTATTTCTCTCTATCGGATATTATGTTATTCTTCAAAATCTTTGTTATAATTCCTCATCCTCTATTAAAAATTCAATTTTGTTGATTATGCATTGCAAATTGGTCAACAGTTTATCTAGTTTTGTCATTTGTAACTCTCTTCCTAAGCATTAATGCACTGTCTCTTAACTATGCTCTGAATTTCCTCCAATATTTCTGCAAATACAAAAATGAAATATTATTTTCATCCTTACTGTAATGTGATAAGAGATTGGTGACTTTGGCAAGTAAAGATATGCTTCATCTTTGCTTTTTATACAATTTCGCATAATAAAATTAGCTACGGTTAAATTTATATTTCATTTTGTTAATTAGTTATTTAACATTTACTAAGCTTTGTACTCTACATTTGGATAGATTATGACAGTATAACAACAAATAAATTATGACAATATTCTATATGTGTTTCTACTATTGTAGCTGAAATATAATCCAAAGGGGTGCAATATTGTTTAATATATTATTGCATCTTGTGCTACTTTGGCTTACTCTTAATTGGGAGAAGTATTCAGACTAAAAAAAAATAGAATAACTAGGTAAATTCATTATTACTGAATAACTGGCCCATAACTAGATAAATTCTTTATTACTGAGTAGTTTGCCCATAGCTGCACCAGGGGCAATGCTCAAGTAAGAGGGAGAGGTGATGTCGACTTTTTTTTTGCATTGGAGATTTAATTTTCAAAAGTTTAAAAATTAAATTTTTCTAATAGTATTAAGATTTATACATTTAAACCCCAGGAATTATTAATCTAAACTAGAATTAAAGTTAATTTCCAGTTAAATAAAAATTTATATATGGAAGTCCATAGATTACTTATCGGAATACTAAATGTCAAATAGCTACGAATATCACATTCATTTTGACTGAGCAGAATTAAAAAAAAATAACATAAAAGCGCATCATTGAGACATTAATCAAAAAAGAGTATTCGATTGAAGGGTATAAAGCTACTTAAATTATGAAAAAATTGAATCAACTGTAATTGGAAAAGAGTGGTAAGTTGGAAGGAACAATAACGAGTAGATCAGTTATGGCCTTGTTGAAAAAAGACTATTATTGACTTTAAATATGTGATTATTAAATGTATTATAACTCATTTTTTTTCGGAAAATTTCCTTCTGGGAAAAAATTTCTATCTAAAAGTAACTGCTCTTAAAAATTGTGAAATTGTATCCAAAAATATAGAAACGTTTGAAAGAAAAAAATAACATGTTGAAAAAGATATGGAGAAAATAAGAACTTTCAGTTTGTAAAACTCGTCTGTGCTTGAAGGGACAAAAAAATAAATAAATTTACAAGTACTTGTGTCCTTACCAGAACTGTGATCTGTTACAAGAAAGTATAATTATATTGTTGCAGAAATTTTCTTAGGAAAATTGCAATACACCTGTGTTACACAAAAAGTATTATGGACCAACATTTCTAGTCTTAGTCTAATTTAATTAATTCGAAGTCTGATTTTGAATATAAATTCATAATTTTTAAATTAGATACGCGAGAAATAGCTGTTTGATACAAAAGTATATTATAAAAAGTGCAGTTTTCACACACATATCAATACGAATTAGAGAAATTTCGTTTTGTGTAATACTTTTATTTCAGTGCCGATGTCATGTCCGATCAATTTTTCTTATGATTTATCTATAAATTAAAGGTTTTAATATCTCGTATAGTTTCTTCATGGTAAGCTACAATATATTTATTTCTTGTCTTGCTGCTGTAATGCATTTTCTATTTAAATCTGTTGTCACCAAAATTTTTCCTTTTCCTAGAGCACCGAGACTAGTCAAATTCGCAGTTATCATTTACTTTCATGCTAGATCTGAATCTATAGCATGAGCTTCTATTATAAAAATATGTACACACGTTTGTAAACTCAACGATTGATAACTCATTGACATGCAAGTCTAATAGGTTATCAACTTCTGAATTCAATGGAGTCAATTGATCTGCCTTCAGTATTCTCCAATGACTGTTTAATTTGTAACAGTTTTTCGGAGTTACAGAATGTTTGATATCTTTCACATCAGATTGCTAAATCTTTATATATATATATAATATTACCGATTCATCCAATAGGAACTGAGATACGCCTGATTGATATAGAACCTTCTCTGCCCGCCACCCGGGAATTATAAAAGACCTATAGTCTCAGGCTGTTGTGAATCGTAGTCAGTTGGAATCGTTGAGAGAATAACGGAGCAACGGTGGAATAGCTAGCGTTGTGTGGAGCTCAAGCGATTGCTGAACTGAGCAGTGTGCGGAGTCCTGGTGTATATTGTGGAAGCAGCATCGAGTCCTGTGAGCAGAAGCCAGTCGTGTAGAAGTGTGTCGGCAGTTGAATACAGCTAAAGCGAGGAGACTGTGGAGAATTGCAGCCGTTAGGAGAGACCGTAGGGTGAAGCTACTCTCTCCTCTTCTGCTGAATTCTGTCTGGCCGCTTCGTGTGCTGAGGTTTTTATTGTTCCATGGAACTAATCATAAGTAGGCCAAAATGAAAAGATCCAGAAGCAAGCATCTATTGTATTTCTAATTGACGGAAGAGTAGAAAACTTGAACAAAGAATTTAGCCAACGTAACGCAGCGTGCAGTCATGGTCAATTTGTTCCTTTTTCATTGGTCCCGCGAGTGTCGAATGTTGAAGAAAATGACTACTTTTAATGACTGCTCCCAATTGAGTACAAACTCTCAAGAAAGATAAAACTTTACGACGAGAGGAATGAAGCTGCATTAAGTTTACGATGGTATAAAGATTACTGGAACTCCCTGGAAGTTAAATTTGTCTGGGTTCGTAAGAAAAAGATTAAATCTGCATTATGCCTGTGGGATTCGGCATATCCTTGTCGCACACATATGCACCAGGAAAAGTCCTGGAGTTGGGAGGAATTCCCCAACGCTGCTGTGTTTGTCTGAAAATGTCAAAATTCTTAATGATTAAATATTATATAGATTATGCATTCTGTATATTATGTTGCAGTCATCTGCTGGAGTTTTTAGCCCTGAGATCCTCACAATTTGGTATTTTTCATATGTTCTGTGGTCTATGACAGCATATATCTAATGCAACGAACATTTTAAATAGTCTTTACTGCTAGTTTAAAAGATATTAAGTAGATTTCTTTACGGCTAAATTAAAAATTTTTAGTGACTTGGAAGTTTATCATGCTGAAGGAGACAAAATTGTAATTTTTTCTTTGGTTCATGCCAAAAACTAGAAATGCTATTAATTTCCTTTGAGTATAAAATGCTACTCTAGCTCTCAAATTCTGAAGCTTCTGAAAGGCCTAATTTAAAGTCACATATTTGTTTATTTATTTTTATTCTATAATGGTGCAAATCCATGCATGAAAGCCATGTGTAAATCAGAAGGAATAATTGTGCGAATGCCCAGAATCTCTGACCGAACTGAGACTTTTATTTGTACTATTTCTTTATTTTGGAAGTATTTTTAAATAAAATATTGAAATCTTTGTAAATTCTGGTCAAAATTTTACTACTTGGAAAGAAAAATAATAATTTTCCCTATACTAACAATTAATAAATAAATAAATAATACGAAGAAAAGTGAAAGTAAAACGAATGCCCAGAGCGCTGATCAAACCTACGGCCCCTGGATTGCAGGTTGACACTCTGACCACAATGAAACATACGATCAGTTGGGAGGCCGAATTTAATGATATATTCTATTTTATATCAGATGTCTACCTGTCATGGGGGTGTTTTGCTTTTTCTTTTTCTATCTTTGGTGGTTGGTCAAGCTGGAATTCATGAGTACTTATTTAATATAATTAATTACCTTGTGTACTAATATGCTCATAAAAGTACCATAGATACATGTGAGCTATTCTAAAGTTTCTCTTAATGTAATATTGTTTATTGTTGAAAATGAGACATACATTATGATAAAATTGTTCTAAATAGTGTCCTGGGGAAATTGTCTTATATAAAGGTATTAAATTTGGTAGATAATTACTTCTTTGAGAGTGAGTATTCATTACAAGGGTTTTATTGAAACTTTGTATTTGATTTTTAATTAAGAATAAAACAAATTTTAATCTTAATTTGAAAATGTATTGTCATAAAAACCCATTTTACAATACTTTGAAATTAAAATATTATCTTTTTATTTATACCAACTGTATAATTTTTTGTATAGTTTAAAAAAATGTTCCAACATATTGTGAGGTATATTTTACTACAATTCTTTTTATTGTTTTAGTTTCTATATTTATTAACATTCACATACCAATCATATATAATTAATTGTTTTGTGTGTTTACTGCTTCTGTATAGTTAAATGTGAATATTTAAAAACAATGCAAACACAAGAGTGAAGTTTTAGAACACTATCATTCTGCAGTACTCCTGCCTCAAGGGCTTAAATATCTTTTAATTTTTTTAAGGTTGTTTTATGTAATATATCTATAAAAATATTATGAAAACAGATTTGTAATTTTGAGTTTACAACTTACAGATATTAACTTTTGAGCTATGTCTTAATAGCATAATATTTTTTGTATTTCAATTCCTAGTTGGTTTTGAAGATACATAATCTATCATAAAATTTCATGTAGTTTACAAAGTATAAACATAGTCTATTTTTAATTAAAAAGAATGCTAAATAAAGCAGTTAATGAGATATTTTAATCAAATTTGTCCTATCACAGTATTTGCATCTTTTTGTTGGGTTATTTAATTGATGTCATATATTAACAAACACATGACAGCAGTAAGCATGGCATGGCATGACATACATGTTTGACAAATATATGATATGAAAATTGAATACTCAAGCCATTATAAATACAGGGTTCGAGGAATGTCAAACATTTTTTAGTGTATTAAACATTCTTATTCTTAGGGTTTAATTTTCTCTATGTGTATGTGTTCCTATAAAACTTATAATTTACATTTTTTTTTTTAAAGAGCTGGGTCTTTTTACAACAAAAATTAATATAAAATATTATCTTTTTCTAAGTCTTCGAAAAAGATTCGTCTAATAGTTTTAAACTGCAGTTTAAAAATAAAAACTTACTTTTTAAAGGGATGATATTTTTCTTGAAACAATAACTAAGCAAAAGTTTTATATATATATTGGCTTGTGATATTAATAATCTAAAGCAAAAGTTTGCTCTAAATTTATTCAACTTTGGAAATTTTGTATTCACTGTTCATCATTGTACTATGAAATACTATTTTAACATAATAATGTTTATTGCTTATTATATAATTTTTGCTTTGCATAATGAAAAATAAAAAAATAGTTCAAAATACTTTTTAAGACAGACCATTAGACTTAGTTACCAAATTGTACACATATTTGCTTCTTGATTAATATGTGCTCAATAATAAGGAGCTTTTGAAAATTGTTATTAGAATTTTCATTAAAAATGAATCAAAATGTACATTCTTTTTTCTCAATCATTCAGTATCAAATGTATATCATTCTGTAAAATCTTACAATACTTTTTTAAATCAAAAAATAAGCTTTTTTGGTGATAATAATTTGATTTCTGTACATTTTTTTCACTTTCTTTTAAATTAAATTACATTTTGAAAATTTGTTTTTCATTTTTTAAAGTCAGGAATTATATTCTTGCACATTTGGCAATATTAAATACAATTATTCTATGTGCATGTATATTCTATTATGTAATTAAAAATAAATTTAAAAATCAATATAAGGGTACACAAAGCAAGCTTAAATAATTTTCATGCTACATGTGTAATCTTGTTGTTTATTTCCCTTTTTCAGTATTTCAATCGATAATTGTTAAAAACTTTGGTTAAGAAACTAGCATCTATTATTTGCCTCAATTCAAAGTGTTCTTGAAAGTATGTTTTTAAATGCCTTTCTATTATCCTTTATAACTCAACTTTTTAAAAATGAAGTATTTTAATAGTATTTTTCACTCAAATATATTTATTTTCTTTTCAAAATCTTAATAATGAAAAGGAAAAAAAAAAATTGCAAAAGGGAGTCTGCAAAGTGTTGCATAAAATCGAAGAAGTTTGAAATATTGAAATATATTAAAGCAGTTGCTTTGATTTTTGCTGTCTTACACAAAAATATTTTCTAGGTAGTGTGTGTATATATATATATATATATATATGCCCAATTTGTTAATTGGTTTTGGTGATAACTCTCGTGTTTTGAATTTTTATATGCTTTCCTCAATGCAGAAATTCTGAAATAGTATTTTTTTGTGATTTACATAATATCGGAAAATGGATTTCAGCTAAGCAGTTTCAATTATGAATGCAAACTATTGAAAATGAGAAATTGGAGCAAATGAAAGATTTATTTTTAAGGCGATCTATATTAGGAGTGAGGCTTCTGAATTATAGAAGCATCACTGGTTTTCATTTCAAAATAATTTTCTCGCATTAAAATGCTGCTGACCAATCAGAATGCTTTATCATTACGGCTTTATCATTATCCTAAGGAATTTATTCAGGAAATTCAAAATCACTGCAATTTCCTAAGTTCCTAAGATATTTGAGGGATTCTAGGACTAGATTAAAGGAATTAGAAGAAGGAGTTAGTACCACAGGGTATTTTATGAGCGATAAGGAAAGAAAGGATAGTTTAGAGGAATACAAAAGACGAGTTAATATGTATGAGGAAAGACTAAAAAGCGCAAAACCCTGCATCAGGAGATATTGCAGAGCACATGATGGGGACAAAAATCTTTGTGCACATATTAAATATCTTCAAACCAGAATTCAGCAACTTAACTCCATTGCAATAACCTTCATTGACACCCTAAAGCAGATGAGAGAAAATAACCTAGAACACACAACTCAATACCTTGATGACTACGCTAAACTACAGGAAATACAAGCTGACATCAGTACTAGAGAAGAAGAGTTAGGGGAACTTGGCCCATGCCCTGTCACGAAATGTGACAAACACAATCCTGAAAACGAAGAACAGCCCTCCCAGTCAGCAATTATGGAACAAACGACAAAAAGTGAAAGTACTGTAATGGACATGGAAACTGAACAACTCTTCCAACCTGTCGACAAAAGACATACGTCAAAAAGAAAAAATTCAATAGAAAACCCAGACCTAACCACCAGCAATAAATTTCAAATTCTAGAAGAAGAGACCCCGCAACCAAGAAAGGAAATTCCCCCCATACATATGAAGCTAACGGAAGTATATAATCTAATATTGCAGCAAATAAATGGAGAATACCCCAATGCCGACAATATCTACTCAAATGGATTCATTAACATCACCCCCGGCACCGATGAAGAAAGATTGGGAATCTTGGATTTCCTTAGCAAAAAGAAGCTAGAATACGTGATGTCTGAAGACCCCACAGAGAGACCCATCAAAACATTATCAAGGGACTGCCTCTCAATCATGATGTAACTAAATTTAAACAAGAAATGGAAGCACTACAATTCAATATAGGACGAATTTCTCAGCTCAAAAACTATAGGAACAAGACCCTATACCCTATATTCCTGGTTGAAGTGAAGAAAATGGGAAATTACAATAACATCTACAACATCACCCACCTGTCCTACATCAGAGTTAAAATCAAAACATACAGGAGACCCGCCAAAGCTATAATGTGCTACAGATGTGCAAGATTCCATCACAGCGCTAGGAATTGCAGGTGCAATCCACGCTGTATTAAATGCAATGGCAATCACACAACTGCAGAATGCCTACAGAAGGAAAAAATACCAGAGCCCATATGCATTAACTGCAAGAAAACAGGACATCTGGCCTCCTGGAAAGAATGCCCTGCATTTCCATCAACAGCCCCAGCCGCAGGAAATAGAAGAACATATGCTGATACCCTTAGAAATAGAAAAAGTATCACCACAAAAGTCCCAGAATCCACCCACAACAAGACAGAGACCCCAACATCAACAACAGTCACCTGATTCTACCCCAACTTCAGAAGTTCACAGCCCTCAAACAAGCATCCTAGAGATGAAAGATTTAATTGAAGCTTTTAAAGAAATTAGAAATCTATTACAAGAATTCCCCGGACTCCTAACTGCAGCAGCCAAATTAAAGGGAACAAAGTCAAAAGAGGAACGAAAACTCATTCTCCTAAATGCTCTTTTGGAATAAGTCGCAGTTCTCCCACCCACCTGATTCTAGAAAGCCTCTGATTCGCTGCACTGAAACAATAGTAAATCCACTACCTGGCTCTCACCAAGATCAAAACCTTCCTGCATCACCCTCTTCTACTCCCCTGACAGCCTGCTTTCCTATTGGACAAGACATCGCTCCCACTTTCCCTCGCCTGCCATGCGAATTTTTCTCAAGAGAACTCTGTTCAGTTCTCCTTCCACCCTCTCCAGCTGATGTTTACAGCTCAGGTCAATCTATGTTAAGTCAAGTTCATTCATTTGCAAGGTTTGGAGGTAGCCCATCTCGGGCGGGTACTCCATCAATCGTTGTCATCTCTGCTAGAGGGTCGTAGTCGGAATCGACGGTGAGGAGTAGTCGGAATCGACGGTGAGGAGTAGTCGGAATCGACAGAGTAGAGTAATCGGAATCGACGGTGAAGAACTGGTCTTCTAGGGATTAGCAGAGCAGCGATGGAGTCAAGCTAGGGCTGAACTAAGCTGTGCGCTACTGTCTGCAGTAGAGTCTTGTTGTGTGCTGCTGTTTGCACGTCTCGCGGCTGAAGATAATTGTCTTCTCTGTGCTGTATATAATTGTCGTCTTTGTGCTGTCCTGTGTGTCTTCGTGTAAATAAACGTCGTTGTTTCTTTTTCTACTACCGCCTGCTGACTGAGCCTTCTCCACACCATATAATTTCCACTATCCAAACGAACCTGAGAAAATTCGTAACAATATATTATATTTTAGATCAGATGTTTTCCAGTCATAGCGGGTGTTATTCTTTTTCTATCTCTGGTGGTTGATCAAGTTGGAATTGGTGAGTTCTTATTTATTATAATCAATTACTTTGTGTACTGATATGCTCATAAAAGTACCATAGATACATGTGAGCTATTCTAAAGTTTCTCTTAATGTAATAATGTTTATTGACTGAAAATGAGACATACATTATGATAAAATTGTTCTAAATACTGTCCTGGGGAAATTGTCTAATCTAAAGGTACTAAATTTGGTAGATAAATACTTCTTTGTGAGAGAGTATTCATTACAAAAGTTTTTATTGAAACTTTTTATTTGATTTTTTTAATTAAGAATTAAACAAATTTTAATCTTAATTTTAAAATGTATTGTCATAAAAACCATTTTGCACTACTTCCAAATTAAAAAAATTATCTTTTTATATATCTTTATATATATATATATATTTTTCTTTAATTTTAATAAATTTTTAAACATATTCTAAGGTGTATTTTATTAGAATTCTTTTTATTGCTTTAGTTTCTATGTTTATACACATTCACATTCCAATAATATTAATTTTTTTTTTTTTGTGCATTTACTGCTGCTGTATAAGTAAATGTGAGTATTTAAAAACAATGAAATAGAAGAATCAAGTTTTAGAACATTATCATTCTGTGGAACTCCTGCCTTAAGGACTTGAATATATTTTAATTTTGTTTTGAAGGTTGTTTTATGTAATGTATCTATGAAAATATTAAGAAAACAGGTTTCTAATTTTGAGTTTACAACTTACAGATATTAACTTTTAAGATACGTCCTAATAGCATAATATTTTTTGTATTTCAATTCTTAGTTGGTTTTGAAGATACATAATCTATCATAAAATTTCATGTAGTTTACAAAGTATAAACAAAGTCTCTTTTTAATTAAAAAGAATGCTAAATAAAGCAGTTAATGAGATATGTTAATCAAATTTGTCCTATCACAGTATTTGCATCTTTTTGTTGGATTATTTAATAGATGTCATATATTAGCAAACACATGTCACCAGTAAGCATGGCATGATATACATGTTTTGCAAATATATGACATGAAAATGGAATACACAAGCCATTGTGAATACAGGGTTTGAGGAATATCAAACATTTTTTAGTGGGGGATAATAGGGGAAACTTTGGGGATAATAGGAGAAATGCTCGGGAAAATGAATTGAAATGTTTAGAAACATGGAGAAAATTTTTCGAAAAATAGGGAAAATTTTACTCTTAAATATTAAAAAATTGTTAAAATTTTAAGGAAAAATAGGGCAAATTTTATGGAAAAAAAGGAGAAATGCTGGGGAAATTGGGGAGAAATTGGCTCAGCTTCCGTATACGGCCTCTGCCAAATTGGCGAGAAATTTGGCGATAAACGGTAATTTCTGGCTGCCGTCATCGGCATATGTACTCTTCTTTATGGTAACCTTAGAACATATTCAGTGTTTTTATAAGGAGCAGCTCACATATACAGCTATTATCTTTTATAAACTATGCTTTTAAAATGAAAAAAATATGAATATTTTCATAAGAACATATTCAGCATAAAATTAAGAAATCGTTTTAAAAAATTGAAGTAAAAAATAATTTCATTATCATTTAATATTAATTTTGAGCATTTCATTATATTTAAAAGCAAGTGAGCATTTCATCATGCTTCATTTTACTTATAATTAAACAAATTGCTTCATTTGGATCTTTATCATAAATATTTCAATACCCCCCTCCCCTACTTACTCTCGTGTATTTTCTCAGTCCTAGGATTAAGCCTAACATGGCTTCAAAAATTAGAGTCAATAATCACAACATTTATCTGAATTATTTTTAAAAAAAGGGGGCAACGCCACCCTCTGATTTATAGTCTAGTGTATTTTGTCAGTCTTGGAAATAAGCCTAACGTCGCTTGAAAACTTCCGGGTAAGAATCACAATATCCTCAACAAACACGCATTATTGGCGACTTCTTGGCGAAAAAAAATAGCGTCCATAGGCCATATACGGGAGCTGCTCCGAGAAATTTTCATAAACATATAGGAAATTTTAGAGAGAAATAAGGAAAATTTTACTCTTAAATATGAAAAAAATGTGAAAATTTTAGGGAAAAATAATTGAAATTTTGGGAATAATAGGAGAAATGCTGGGAATAATGAATAGAAATTTTTAGAAGAATAAAGGAAATATTTGGGAGAAATTGGGAAAATTTTACTCTATAATAGGAAAAAATTGTGAAAATTTTAAGGAAAAATAGGGGGAATTTTGGGGATAATAGAAGAAATGCTGGGGATAATGAATAGAAATGTTTACAAATACAGAGGAAATTTTAGAGAGAAATAGGGAAAACTTTTCTCTTAAATATGAATTTTTTTTAAATATTAGGGAAAATATGGGAAATTTTGAGGTTAATAGAAGAAATGTTGGGGATAATGAATACAAATGTTTCGAAACATAGAGGAAATTTTTGGGAGAAATAGCGAACATTTTACTCTTATATATGAAAAAATTGTGGAAATTTTAAGGATAATAGGAGAGATGATGGGGATAAAGAATTGAAATGTTTAGAAACATAGAGGAAATTTTTCGGAGAAAATGGGAAAATTTCACTCTTAAATATGAAAAAATTGTGAAAAAGTTTTGAAAAAATGGGGGAAATTTTGGAGATAGTAGAAGAAATCCTGGGGATAATGAATAGAAATTTTTTGTAACTAACAGGAAATTTTAGGGAAAAATAGGAGAAATTTTATGGAGAAATAGGAGAAATGCTAGGGTAATTGGCTGAGAAATATTTGGAAATATACAGGAAATTTTTGGGAGAAACAGGGAAAATTTTACTCTTAAATATGAAAAAATATTTTAAAATTTTAGGGAAAAATTTGGCGATAATAGAAGAAATGCTGGAGATAATGAATAGAAATGTTTAGAAACACATAGGAAATTTTTGGGTGAAATAAGGCAAATATTAGTGTAAAATAGAGAAAAAAAATTGTTAAAATTTTAAGGAAATATATCGGAAATTTTAGGGGGAAATGTAAGAAATGCTGGAGAAAATGGGGAAACATTTTAAGAAATGTAGACGAAATTTTAGAGGCAAATACGGAAAATTTTACTGTAAAATATGAAACGTGAAAATTTTGAGGAAACAATAGGGATATTTCAGGGAAAAACTGGGGAACTTTTAGTTAAAAATAAGAGAAATGTTGGGGAAAAATAGCAGAAATTCTCTGGAAAATGGTTAGAAATCTTAGGAAATATAGAGGAAATTTTAGACAGAAGTAGAGAAAATTTTCCCGTAAAATAGGAAAAAATTATGAATTTTTTTTTTTGAAAATTGGGAAAATTTTAGTTAAAAATAGGAGAAATTCTGGGGAAAATGGGGAGAAATGTTAGGAAACATAGAAAAAATTTCAGAGAGAAATAGGGAAAATTTTACTGTAAAATAGAAAAAAATTGTGAAAATTTTAATGATAAATTTCGGAAATTTCGGGGAAAATACAAGATAGAAATCAGAAAAAGGCTCCACTTCGTTCTATGCACCTAGTCACATATTCCTACTTCAATTCCACTATTTAGATTTCTTAACAAGATAATTCAATTCATGTTTCAAATGCGAGGGAAATCTGGTCTGAAAGCACAATGCTGAGGATGATTTTAGCGCATGTGTAAGATCTCGACATTTAAAATTTCAATGAAATTTATAGATATTTTGACTTCAAATTTCATTTTGTGATGTAGGAAAGCTGGTCAAATTCGTAATAATTGTAAATTTAGTACTTAAATAAAAATGTAAAAATAAAACGAGAAAAAAATATATAAAAATTAATCGTCTACATTCCGATTCGAAATGGTGACCAAAGAAAAGCAACATAAATCATACCACCTTTGTACTAAATCTCATTCCGAACTGAATTTTTAAACCTCGTGAGAGAATTTTTGATAGAAATAGGGGAAATTTTACTGCAAAATATGAAAAAATTGTGAAATGTTTACGGTAAAATGTTGGAAATTTTAGGAAAAAATAGGAGAAATGCTGGGTAAAACGGGGAGAAATGTTAAGAAACATAGAGGAAATTATAGAGAGAAAAGGGGGAAATTTTGCTGTAAAATAGGGAAAAAAAATTTGAAAATTTTAGGGAAAAGTAGGGGAAATTTTAGGGAAAATAGCAGAAATGCTGTGGAAAAATAGGAGAAATTTTGGGGAAAATGGGATGAAATCTCAAGAAACATAGAGGAAAAAATTAGGGAAATTTTCTGTAAAATACGAAAAAATTGTGAAAATTTTAATGATAAATATCGGAAATTTTAGAGAAAAATAGGAGGTATCGTTCCAAATACCAAGGAGTAAAATAAGTATGATTAATTGAACAATGAAATGATTAAATTTGTATAAAAAGTTCTTGAGATACTAAAATTACTATAGAATCATTACACAAAAGAAAATTTATTAATGTCAAGAATGAAAAAATTATATTCTGGAAGATTTCATCCAGAATTTTATCAGGCCTGAAAAAGTCATGAATTTCCTAATTAAAAAAAAAAAAAAAAAAAAAAAAAAAAAAAAAAAAAAACTTTTGGTTTATATTTGTATAGACTAAATAGTACATTTTTACTGAAATATTTATGACTAGCCTTTTTTCTTTGAAAAATGCCAAGTTTATTTACAATGAACAAATACATATTTAACACTAGAAAAATCTTACTGACATTTTTATACATAAAAATCAATATTACAAAATATGTTACAAAATTAAACAAAATTAATTAATGTACTGCAATAATTTTAACTTATTTAAATTTAAATTTAAATCTACTGAAATGAAATGGAATAATTAGTTTTAAATTTATAATTTTGTCCTGTTGATGGCGACACCTAACCATAAATGCGTTATTGATTTCATTCTTTTTTCTATTTCGTTTATTAATTTAAAAATAGCTTGCTGAAAGCGCCCTCAACTGAAACGAAATAATTTGTTTGAAATTTCTAATTTTATCTTGTACATGGCAACACCCAACCATAAATGCGTTATTAATTTTATTCTTAATGTTATTTCGTTTATTAGTTTAAAAAAAAACCCTCTTAAAAAACCCTCCTCTGAAATGAAATGAAATGATTTTTAGAATTTATAATTTTTTCCAGTAGATGGCGATATGTAACCATAAATGCGTTTTTGATTTCATTCTTTATGTTATTTCGTATATTAGTTTTAAAAAAAGCTTGCGAAAAGCGCTCTCTAATGAAATAAAATTAAGAAATCAGTTTTCAATTTAAAATTTTGTCCTGTAGATGGCGACACCTAACCATAATTTAGTAGGGGATATAATGGAAAAGAAGTAGTTGAAAACAGTAGAAGAATTTTCTGAATAACCTACGGCATTCTTTTAAGTTATTAATTTATGATGTCATTTCCAGCAGTGATGTTTTTTTTGATATTGTAACGTTTATATTACTTATTTTCTGCATCTACAAAAAGATGGGAAATTCTACAAACGCTTTTAAACATTACTCTTAAACCATTATACGGCACTCGTTAGGAAGCCAAAATACATACGGTTAAAGCAGTGTATATACAGTTCGAACAAGCTTGTAATGTCTTAGAAGAATTTATTGATGCAAGTAATAATAGCGCGGTATTCGAAGCTAAATGTCTATTGGATTCAATATAAGAAATGACATTTATTTTATGTTTAATAGTATGATTTACAATATTGTCCAAAATTAGCCCTATCAATAAACTACTTCAAGTAAAAACCATTGTTCTCGACTGCGCTTTTAATGTAGTCAATAAAATTAAAACAAATATCCAACATTTAAGAACAAATTTAACTCATTTTTAGACGAAGCAAAGGCGATTGCACGTCATTTGAATCTTTCGGAACATTTTCCTGAAAAACGAATTCGAAAAAAATAAAAACTATACATCTAAACAGCGGAAGATGAAATTATAAAAAAACCGGTTGAGGAATTTCGATGTTATTTCTTAACTCTGTAACTGATGCTGTTATTGTACAAATAAAAGATAAATTTAAAAGTATTTCAAATGAGTCACTGATATAAAAACTTTAGGAAGAGTGAATTTGAAAAATGTTCCCAAAACGTTGTAACGTTTTATAATAACGATGTGGATGAAAATCTATTCAAATAATTGCTTTGCTACGGAATTTGAATGAAAGGGATGCAAATAATGCACTACGTATATTGCAGTATTTATTAATTAATAATTATGATGATTTATTTCTAAATGTATTAAAACTTCTCTTTAGATTTGCCAGTTACTGTAATAAATGCCGAGAGCTCTTTCAGCAAATTAAAATTAATAAAGAATTGTCTTCGGTCAAGCAAGTGTGTATAACGCTTCAATGCACTTGCAGCGAAAATGAAATTGCAAAAAATTATAATTTTCCTGAAGTAATTAATAGCATCAAGCATTAAATAAACATGCAGTAGTAATGTGTGTTCGTACTTGTATATTTTTGGACTTTGCAAAAAATGTAGCGAAATAAAAAATAACAGTAACATAAAATAACGGCATGAAAACAAAATAAAAAAAAAGAATATTGATTTGGCATTTTTGTCTTCATGACAATGTTATGTATCATCTAGTTAATTTTAAAGATAAAGAACGAAACAAATAATTGAAAATGAAATAGAGTTAAAAAAATCAAAAAATCAATGGAGTTAAACTTTTTATTATATAAAAATAATTTGTGATTCTTATTTCCAAATTTGGTTCTTTGGATAAATTGACGAAGAATTTTTTTTTTAATTCATGCGAAAACCATCGAAAAATCAATAGAATTGAATTGGTGCAATTGAAAAACAATGCACAAAAATCATTCAACGAATAAATTATGAGCATTCCTGTTTTAAATTAGAGAGTAATGTTCAAATAATGTCTTCACACACACACAATAAATAAATAAATTGTAACGAAATTAGAATACCGGATGCAAGAATTTATTTCTAATTCCTAAATTTTTTTTTGGAAAAATGGATTATTATTTAAAAATCCTGAAAGTATAAACTAAATTTCTTTAGAATGGCAATTGTTTATTTTCTAAGATGGTGTACTTATTTTCTTTCTGCGATCATTAGAAACGATAACATGAGCAAAATCGTACAAAACTTCATCCAAAACAACACAAAATGATAAATAATTTTTTTTTCTATATTAAATTTCTCAATTCAAATTCCGAAGTATATCGAATCATACTACTGCATGTGGAATAAATGTCATGTTCTGCAAGTATGCTAGATTTGCGAAGACATTGCAGAACACACGCATACTCTTTTTATATTGATAATTTCTTTTCCAGCTACAATCATTTACAGGACTTACCTGAGGACCTATTCATCAACATGCCAGTCTTGAAGTCTCTATATCTGACTGGAAATCCCCTCGTGACAATTAACGAAAGAGTCTTCAGACCTGTCTGGAAAAGTCTGCGCCGTTTTCTTTTTTACGTTGAGTGTACCATTATATGCGTTGTAATATCATAATATAAGACCAGCGGGAATGGTTACGCAAAATATCTTCGTATACTTTTTATTAAAGGCGCTATCCCAGAGAATGCCTTGCATGGCATTGATGTGCAATAGTTACAATACATTAACTTTTAGCATGAATTAAGCACTTTTATTGAATCTATTATGTAATCTTTTGCAAATGTTTTATTTTTAATCCTTGGCATGGTATAAATCGTATCAGAGAATAGAAGTTGTGTTTCAAACAACTTTTTCCCAACCGAATAAAATAAAAATTCGATACAAAATTATACTTACAGTCCAAAAATCCTATACCAACTTTGATACATTTAAATACAGTTTTTAAGCTATCGCTTTTATATATCCCTAGTTGGATTGTCTCAAAATTTGACAGACGTTAACACAATGCATTTTAAATCTATGTACAAATTTTATCCATCTAGCTCTGTTTGTTTTGTATTCATCGTGTTAATTTGTATTCGAATAGCCGGGTAGATAGATTTTAGATTTCCTCTGAACCGATTTTGCTCAAAATTGGAAAGAAATATACAAATTTAGTGCAAAGACAATATACCAACTTTCATTCTGCTAGCTGAAAGCGTTTATGTGTTATGTTTGTCACAGACATACAAAACATTTTCCAAAAATGTGTTTTGCGAACTCAGGAAGGTTTAGAGCTTGGAGATTCGTCAAAATCTGGAGTTAAAATTTTTTGACAATTACAATACTACATATACGAAAAAGTAATAATGTAGTAGGTGGTTTAGAAGACCAGGTGATTGAATTTAGCCTGAAATATATATTTGAAATATGCGAAATATCGAGGCTCGGCAAAGATAAGTTTTCGAGAAAGAGGGAAATTTCCTGAAATTTCTATTCTTTACCTTGTCAAACTATGAAAGGCGGTAATTTCTATTAAATTTAGTCCACCGAGTTATTTAACATAACGAACTCTAATGAATCATGCGACTTTTTTTGTTATTGTTGTTATGTGTGTGTGTGCGCGCGCAGTTCGTCTCTAAAAAGATTGAATTTTGAGTTACATTAGTATTTTCCTACATGTATTTAAATTTGTGATTTTTTTTTTAAATTAAAAATTGCCCATGGATAAAATTATTTCTTTGCATTTTCTTTTCCAAGTGAAAGACTATACACGATGCAACATTATATTTTAAAGCTATGATAGTATAAATACTACTGAACTAGAATACTTTTACAGTTAACGTAATAAACAGATAACGTAACTACAAAAATATTACTTTCCTTACCATCAAGATAATGCAGCATTTACAAATATCAATTTTTGATTAATTCCTCATTACTATTGGGGGAAAAAAGATGGATTAAAAAGCTTAATTCATATTTAAAATCCTTAATCACTTTTCCATCATCAATATTTAAAATGTAATTGTGGATTATTACATGCCATTTTAAAATGAGCCTTTCCTAGATTGTTTTAAACCATAAATTCTGAAACCGAAGTTCAATGCTATGAAAATCAAATATAGAGTGGTTATAATTAAAGTTCCACCTTGAAATGGTCATAAAAGACAGCATTGCAGTGGTAATAAAGTTAAAGTGTCAAAGCATGTAACCCTTACTGATTCTACGATGAGGTTTTCCTAATAACATTATACATATAGGTCTTTTCTAACGCTGCATTTTTTCTTTCCCCTATAGCTACCCAACTATCCTGCGACTGTAGAATAGCATGGCTGACAATGGAGGACAACAGCAAAAAGTATCTGCATGCAGAATGTCATAGCCCGAGTAGTTTCAAAGGACGTCTCCTGGAAGGTATTAAACCGCAGGAATTGTTGAAATGCTGGTGAACGGAATTGTGAATAAAAATACATGTTAAGTCTGGGAAAAGATGTCCTTTCATCCTATAAAAAACGTGTATGCATAATATACACAATCCTGTCTTTACTGAATATTATTTCACTAGCAAAACCAATCATGACATGACGAATTTTAGCGAAACCAAAATTATGATAATATAAAATGAAGTCATTAAAGCGAGAAAAAAATGCAATACAGATTTTACGTATTTGATTACAGTTCAACAGGCGCAAACAAAGAAAAATACTATTTAATTTGCTCCTGTTGGATTATAGACGACAAAAAATCAAAGCAAATAATTGAAAAATTTGTCATGTGCTTGGCTCATTGCCAAATCAATGACGAAGTAAAACTTCTGTCGGCGGATCAGCGGAGAAAATCTTGGCACTTTGTCAAATCAGTGAAAAAGTTAAATTTCTCGCCGAAAACATCCGTGAAACAACGAAGACCACCTTAGAATTCATTAAATTTAAATAGTATAAAAATCGATGATTATTTTTGCTTTTAATTGGAGATAATTGTTTGAATAATTTCAAATTTTTGAGAAAAGAAATAACGAATTTAGAAAGTCGGATCGAGAAATTTCAGTTCGATTTAAACAAATTTCGAAGACACAGAACTAAATTTGAAAAAAAAAATAATAATAATTTTGAAAATTTTTTGAAAATTTTGTAATTTACGTTTGATGCAAGATTTCGCACATTGACTGCTTCGACCCGCTCTGAAGTACACGGGTAAAATCTGAATAACCGGAACTCCGCAACAGCATTGGTGGAAACTAAAATTGATTTCTAAGGGCCATCACCGGCTATGATACAAACCTTCCGGTGGGAAACACGTCTCATCCTCGATAGAGGGTAGTAGATGCAAGATATGCAAAACATTTTTTAAGAATGGTAATTGCTTGTTCTCTTGAACCGAGCATTCATTTTATTTTCTACTGTTATTAGAACTTTTGTACAGTTATTATCTTCAGTCATTACTTTGTAAAAATCTTTCAAAATAACACAAAACATTAAATAAACACTTTTCTACATTAAATTTTGAAATTTAGATTTTGCGGTGAATTGCGCCATCATTATGAATTGTTAAACATTGCAATATTTTTAATTATTATTTTTAAGAAATCGTACACAGTGGTTAATGATATAATATAATATTGTACCATTAATCATGGAATGTTGTACCTTTGACCTGAAGGATATATATGCAAGGAAAAATAATTTTTAATATTTTAAAACAATAAGAGAACAATGTATAATGTGTTCTTTATAATAAAACGCGTTCCTTTTAAAATACAGGGCGTTTATAAATGAATATCCCAACTTTACTGATCTGTTGAAAGAAGTCAAAACAAAGTAAAGTGCTCGTTGGAGATAAAGCAATAACAATTGAAAGTTTAAATTCAACACAATTAATGTGAGCCCTTACAAAATTAAAAAAGACATCGAAACGATATCTCATTCCACAATATTTTTCTGATATCCTGGCGTGAAACTCTGAAGGAATACAGTTATTCCTGTATCGAAACTTTTTTTGGGGGAAGGCGGGAGTACATCAGACAGCAGGGGTTTGTCCCCTCCCCCTACCAAATGATAAGACATGCATATCTGCAGGTTTCCAAAACACCACATCAGAGTTGCTGAAAAAGAATGAGATGAGTTATTGTACCTCTTGGTTCTGTATTTAGTTTTATGCAGTGCATAGATTCATTACATATTTTTGATATCTAAACTATAGATTTGCATCAATTTTTGATCATCATTTTCAATATACAATACATTTGATATTGCTCGGGTTTATTGTCTATCGGTCTATTCGCATCGTGCATGCATAAACGCGATAACTCAAAAGCTAATAAAAGAAATACGGCACGCTTTGTTAATAAAATTGGGACACGTTTTAGTTTTAACATGGAAACAAAAAATTACTAAAATACCTTTTCGTTTTCCTTCACTATACTATGAAGTATAAAACACTCGTGTTTCAGATTCCTAAAATAAAAAATTGCGACATTGCTTAATTTCTAAACTTTTTATACAGAAGTAAGAGGAATAGTTCCCGTATTTTAGTGTATATAAAAAGGTTTCGGGAAATCCTTCTTGCTGATGTTTTTCATTACCATCGGCATCATGAACCAAACGTATTGTGTAAGTAGTAGCTTTACATAATAAAGGGTGTCTACTAATATAAATTCTTGCTTTTTGAAAGTTTTAAGCAGGTTCAAGTATCCCTAAACTGACTTTTTCTAAAAATCTAATGATTAAACTATTTAGTATGAAGATGCAAAATTTCATATATTAAATTACAGGCTAAAATATTCTTTAAACTCAGTAAGATTTTAATTCATTATTCCTTCAAATAATAAATATATAATTCACAAAGTCATTAGGACAATTTACTTCGGACTCCCAAATGTGTACACTTACTCATTACTGCAATGAATGAAAATCTCTTTGCAGTAAATTATAGCCCCAAAAATTCAGTAGAGATGGCATACACAAATTATCACATAATTTGAGAAATTCTTTTTTGAATCCAGTATCCCATTTTACTCTAAATATAAAGTGTTGTACCTTTGAACTGGTCATGCCGCTAGTTGAAATTGGGGAATTGCCTAAGTTGTACTTGAAATATATCAAGAATGGAAGTGGAGTTTGACAGTTTACGTGGGGATCAACAAATTTCATATCCAATAAAAATTGGCGAAATCCAGAGATTAGATATTTTATTGAGTCGTTATGACTACAGAGCTTTCGTCAAGATTTCTGCACCGTAGAGAATGTATAGTGAAGGAATGTCTAAAATTTCTATCGGAAATGAACGAGGTTTGAAAAAAGGGCATAATTGATTTCATATAAATTCGCACGAACTTTACAAGACTGGATAATTTATTATTCATAAAACTTGTTAATTCATCCTTAATTTCATATTAAATAAAAATTGACAAAATAGAAGAAGCATCTGTGGAAAGGGTCTTATTAGTTTTCCCCTTTCATTTTGAGGATTATTTTATATATAGGGAAACAGCTGTTCAGCGAATATGTCTAGTAAACATTAACTTTAAATTATAAACAAAAAAAGCAGGATTTTTTCTTTACATATTAGCACACACACAAAAAAAAATCGTATTCATATAGCGTTTCTCTATTAAACTTTGAAACAGTTCCAAAAGTATGTATTGTTCTAATTTTTCGTAGAGTCAAATATACATTAGATATTAGTAAACATCAATAAATGTTGTTCTTAGATTATTTTCTTCATTGGTTAAATTCCGCAGAGTTTTTTTTTTTAATTCACCTTTACCTATAATGCAACATTTATTCCAAAGTAAGGCAGAAAACAAAACTATAATAAATCAAACAGTATCCAAACGATTGTTAGGGTATTTCACTTAATACACATAAAATTCAGTTTGGCTGTTTCGGTTTCGGCCCTATGATTTTCATCACTTTAAAAAACCAAAACTGTGCCCTTATTCAGTCATTCAAGTCAATATTTTTGCGTAATTCCTGAAACTCATCGATTGTCATGTGCTATCATCCGAATCCTAAAACATTATTACTATCAACTTCCTATTAAAAGAATTTTCAAGATGGATAGATTTTGTTACATAAGACGAATTGATTAGTTTCTGGCAGTGTTTCTGTAACAATTTGGACAAAAAAATTTTTTTTTTTATATGTATTACATACCTAAAACAAGAAATACTTTAAGAGAAAAGGAACATTCAGAACTGCATAACATCTATTTCACAAAAGGTGTTGCATTAAAACTATCCCAGCGTATATATTTATTACATTAAGAAAATAATTTCAAAAATCTAATTTGAAACAAAGTTAGCATGCCATCAAACCAGTTTAATGGAAGGAGAATTTTTTACTTCGAAACATTTAAGCTCAAACTATAAATACATGTTATTAGTAAAAAACAGAATTAGAAAAAAAAACATTGTTATACAGAATTGCCTTCTCGATATCTATCGCATTATTTCAGAACTTGCAATCATTTGTTTGGAAACATTCGTTCGCACTGTGATTTTAAAGCAATGTAAAAATTCCGTCTTATAGATTCTCCTTTAAAGCATTTTTAAATATTTTTAATGTCAAGTAAAAATTAGCACTGAAACAATTTGATTTAATAAAAGTATTTATAATCTAGTTTCGAATATAAATTTGTTAATAAATGTGATATTTGAAAACACTAAAAAGGTTGGTCAATTTTATGCATTGCTACAATTAGATGCAGAAGTATCTGCATTCAGACTAATAAAAAAATACTTGCAAGATAATAAACAAATAGAATTTTTTGATGAAAAACTGCACAAATTTTACATTTTGCTTAGTTTTAAAAATTTTTCAGAAACTTCCGAAAATACTTCCCATTGAGTTTGAATACTTCCCAGATTTGTGTGAATAGAAACCTGGAGGAGGTCTAGTTATAGGTATCCCCAAGTCTGCATCTGGTGAAATTATTCCGACAAGAATTCCTCACCACATTAACATTGAAAATTTAGCAACTGAAGTAGTCAAAATTTATCATCATAAATTGTAATACTTCTCAAGGTATTAATATAAGCTGAAAGGTATTGCAAGCATTTTTTTCGAGTAACAAGGAATAAAAATTCCTGCAAGAATTTTAAGTTCAGATGAAGTAATCGATTCTGAATTGAAACTGGAACAGAGAAGTAATTTTCATGAATGTTCGAGAAATTTTTACCTACTTGTTTCTACTTTTCAAATGAAGAAAGCTTATTTAATGTGAGCTCAAATGCATTGCAAGATTTTTTTTCAGCAACAAGGAATGAAAATTCAATTAAAGTATATTGAATTTGCGTGTGATAAAACTTCTGTTATAGAAATTAAAGATGCAATAATTTTTTTTATTAAAACTCTTACATTTTCTTATTTTTATTACGTGCCAAAATAAAGATCGAAAACCTTATTCCGTTTCTTAAGAATATTATTTCAAGAAAGTTTCGGGAATCGAACTGAAGACCTGCAAAAAACATTGCCGCACTCTTCCGATTTTGCCACCAAGCCTCGTACTCTGAGAGCGCCTGAAGGGCCTAAGATTCTCATCACGGCTATCCACAGAAAGTTTTAAATACGGTGTCCATCTGGTCTAAAAGCACAATGCTAAGAATAGGAATGATATATGCGCATGTGCGTGAACTTGACTCGTAAAATTTC
>JAPMOR010072686.1:0-16889 GCA_026543865.1 Argiope aurantia
CAATGATACCAATTTTTCCTTGCTTTTCTTATTTAAAATTCGTTCCTAAAAATTATTTTACACTTATTTAATAAAATTTCTTTAATATTTTAAGCTTATTTCATTACGTTTTATCATTGAAGTGAAGCTCAAATTGTTTTCATTCTTTCATTAATATCTAATTTTAGCTTTTTCTCGATTGTGGGTAATCAAGATAATAATGTTCTTTATAGTAATAACTATTTCATTCGATCTTTTTCATGCATTGCTGATGAAGAATTGTTTATTTTATATGGTAAGTTGATTTTTGATTAAAATGTGGTTTCAATAAATATTTTGTAACCTTATATTTCCAATTAAAGTTTAACAACAAATTAATTTAAAAGAAAAAATTTAAAGTCCATTTTCAAATAGTTTTCTGAAGAAAATTTTAAATTTGTTGCCAATTTAATCCCTTCAATATCATACCGCAGTTCAAATTTCAATAGAAAATGAACAAAAGTAGCAAGGCTTATAAAATATTATGGTTGCATATCCATTAAAATTTGAAGTTTTAAAATATTTTGTTCATTAAATTAATAAAAATCAAGTTACATAAAATATATTTTAAAATTTTAACACCTTTTTTACAATTAAAATATGATGGTCACTGAATCATTGTAGTAAAACATATTAAAAGAAGGCAACTAATTGTATAATGCAATATATTTAGAAAATCATAATCAAATTGTTTCTGGACTACTTTTTCATTTACATTGAAAATGATTGAATGTTGTTTGTATTTCTATAAAAACATGGCGCTGTCAAATTTCAGATATTCTTCTATTTAACACAAAGATTTCAGCATCAAGGCATCGAAACTTTGTTCTCTGGAATACTAAATTTTATAGTTAAATAAAATGGAGTAAAAAAGCTACATAGTACATCCTCATGAATATCTTTTAAGTAACTAAAATGGGATAAATTTTTTTATACTCACAACAGCTTGTGAGTATAAAAAATTTGATTTATTCTTTTCTTCAAAAGTTCAATTTATTTTTTTCAAACTTCGCGAAAATTCTGGACATAATTTCTTCAAAAATATCAAAGATTTGAAATGTTTAAAGAAAATTATGATAATGCTCTGCTATAGATTAAAAAACTAGCAATTCACGGAGCATTTCACTTATCTTTATTACTTACTAGTCGCCTTTGCCGACCAACCAGTGCGCCAATCTTAATGCTCGTTAAAATTTTAATAATTAAATATTTTATGCAATTCTTACTTTAATAGCTTCTTCATCAAAATATTTTAAAACTTCAAATTTTGATACTCAGATAATTCACTCATAATATTATAAAGGCCTTCAGTCATAATTTAATATGTATCTCCTTATTTTCTGTTAGCTCCTATAGAATTTATGCTTTAAATTAAAGTGCAAATGATTAATCTACAATTAATATAATACTATTTTTTACTGAAACACAGCATTTTTTTAAAAATAATATGATTACTGAAAATAGAATCATGGGCACTAAAGAATTTCTTTCTTAATTTATGTAATATATTAAGAATTTGTCAACAAACATTTCTCAGATTCACCATGAGCAGATCGATTAATTAACAGTGCTTAATTTTAAATGTAACAAACACTAAGAAAATAAACAGAATCGTTTAAAATAATCGGTCAAAACAGGTTTAAAAAAACGATGTACTTAAAACTATAAGAATATACAAAAAATATATAACTAATACAAATATAATTTAATTACAAAAGCATACAACTAACCTAAAAATAATTTAAATCAAGTCCGCATCCGTTGAAAATAGTTGTCAATCAGAACACAATGCGCATGCGTGAATTTTCAACACCAGTTAAGGTAACACAAATGCGTAAATTATTCTACGCCAGTTGGGGTAACGCTATGCAGATTAAAAATTTTTAATTTCCTTTATTTTGTTTTATTTTAATTCAAAAGTACTTCAGAATGAATCTGAAAGATCGATCAATTAACAATATTTAATTTTAAATCCATCAAACATTGAGAAAAAAAATCGTTTTAAATAATCAGTCGAAAAATGTTAAGCCTATCCTCATTAGCATGGGAAAAATATCTGAATTCTTACTCATTTGATGGTGGGGAAATGAAGATTTTTGGCGGGAAAGTTAGTTTTTAATTAATAATTAAAATTCTAATCAAAAATTCAGATAAAGGGATCCCAAGTGCACATTCCCGACGTCCAAGGTATACATGTACCAAATTTATAGATAGCTTATAGATAGATGTAAATTAGAAATTTCTGAAAAAGTGGTCAAATAATATTTCTTTGTTTCCACTTGTAATGGAATCCGAATATAGGAAGTAAAAGAACAAAAAATTCCAGAAGATCGTGATATTACTACCATAAAATGCCAAAAATCACACATTTCTTCAATAACATAAATGGTGATTAATTTCTTTGAATTGTTCATGTGGTTGCGATAATATGACATTTTTTATTAATATCTTAAATATAATAACATTTTATTTCTTAATAGTTACAGTATATCCTCGATTATTCTATTGGTATTGAATTACTTCAAATATTTTAGAGCTCGATAAATGAAGACTAGTATTTTAATTATAACTTCTTTTCTTATGCATAGGGTTATAGGAAAATGTTTATTTGATTTTATGAAAACAAGACTGCATTAAATCAACATTGTAATAAATTTAAAGATTTATCTCTAATTCGATAACATGCTAGTTTTACTGATTTTCGATGTATCATTTGAATTATTCTTTTAAAAATGTCCAATGATAATGTTCTCAAAAGAATATTGCTGTTCCCTCTCCCGCTCAACAATTCAAAAGTTTACGAATCACTTCCTTACTTATTTTTTATGAAATTTTCAACTAAATACGCAAAAGTGTGATCGCCTTTCTGTCTGTACGTTCATATGTATGTAGTAGAAGTATCTCAAAAATGTATTGAGTTAGATAAATAAAATTTGGTATGCAATCTTATGAAACAAAGTATTTTTATGCCAATTTGAATTTTAATCGGTGGGTTATAAGACATTCAAAATATTATCGATTTACGAATGCTTTTATTAAAAGCATGTCGGGGATTAATCTTCAATAAAATCACAAATGATTTCTCAAAATTCAATAAAAAAATTTTAGATTTACGCCGAAAGACGATCTTTTTTTCGTAGGTATTGCACGTCAACGTCATGGAAGGCATTAAAAATTATATAAGATTTACAATGCTATGCAAAGGGGGAGGAGATTAATTAGAGAGTGTGTGAGAAAGTTTGGGGGGGTGACCAGGATATTCTAAAGATAATAAAAATATAAAGAGCAAAACTGCATTACATTAATATTGTTGAATATAAATGCTTCTGTTCATGTCCAACTGGCTGGAATTTATATGCACCCGTTACAGGTCAAACATTCCATGTAATTTTCTCTGTGTGTCTAGCTGTTGGAAAAACAATGAGAATTTGTCATGGAATTGAGACATCACGTAAATGATACTAGAATACTTATCGTCAAAAAGATAAATATAAAAGAAAAATTAATGATAGCTGATAAATGGCTGATCATTCATGAGCATTGTTCGGAAACCATAGGGAAAGATAAGATTTTAATGAAACAGTTTTTAATAAGATCAACCATCAGAAATCTTATCTTTTTCTTAAAAAACAACCATAATGAAATAGTTAACAGAATAAATTGCGGTTTTTACTTTTTTTAAAGTGAATTATAAAGTAAAAAGATAATATATACGTAAAATTCAATCTCGGAATTTAGATAAATCTCCACGTTTCAAACAACCTTGAATTCGAGAAACGCATTTTTGGAATTATGTCTACCTGTCTAGGAAGATAACTCAAAAACTCATTGAACTGCGGCAACGAAAAAAGGTAAGTAATCTTAACACCAAAATAATAGATTTTATATTGCCGCATTGAAGAAAGACAGTCGAATCTATATGGCCGAATGGTCATGGCACTGGTCTCGTGATCAAGAGACCTGAGTTGGAATCCCGCTAGAGACAATGCGATTAATAGTATATGTAAATACTTATTTCCTTGATTTTATGTCTTCCTTTATTTCATGTTCCAGAAGATATTGGATATTTCTTTAGTTTACCAGACAAGTGTTCTGGACTTTTCTTACTGTCTCCAGAAGAGTATTCTGGAACTTTCTCTGCTTGAATAAAAGCAGAAGATTTGTCAGTTACTGCATTCTACGTTCTAAGTCCACTTAATAAATTGGTTTATTTCTATCTCTTGTGGGTGTCATTGAGTTCTATACTATAGTTGTACGTGACGATATCAAAATCAACTATCTGTCTGGATGAAATCTGTCGTAGACACTTTTATGTGCTCGTATAAATTTGAATACCATAATTCAAAAATGCAAATGGCTGCATGGAAATAATTTGATGTTGCAGATTTCAACTAGATTTGTCGAAGAGCTGATCATTTATTGGATTGCATATTGGCATGTAAATTAAAGTTGAAACTGAAATTTCAGTTACTTAGATAAGAACAGAATGTGAAATATCACTTAATGAAATTTAAGTTGATCTAAAAAGCAAGAACAGTGGGCAGAGCAGATGGCAAATAAAAAGCCACGTAAATAATAAAAAAAATGGTAAATTCAATTCCACGCAATAGAATTATTAGGGCTATAACACTTAAAATGCTAAGCCTACTAATGCTTAAAATTGTGTATTATCAAATGAAAATGCGTTTAAATGAAAATAAATTTCTAAGATAAATCTTTAATGCCCGCATGAGATTCGTAAATTGTGGGATAGGGAAATTGTTTACAGAAAAAAAGGAAAGAAATTCGTGCTATAAAAATTGCCATGAGGCAAATGGATGGCCAAAACGTTTTACTATACTCCTATTCTTGTAAACATTATATTTAAGGAGCATTTTAAGCTGATGAGTGGGACAGCATAAAAGATAAATCGATAGATGGGAGGAGAGACAGATAGTTTTTTTTGTAAGCTTTTTGATAAAAAATTATTTTACAGAAAATAATTGCTGATTCAATGAAGCATTTAGAGAAAAACAAAGCGAAACCAAAGAGAAGAGACAAGTCAAAGATATTATCATGCTCCAATGTTTTGGATTAAGTATTTAAAATTATAAATTATAACAAATTGGCATTTTATCAATACAAATATATTAATCTGTCGAAGAATGCATGCAATTTTTTAACAATTAAATTAAGTTTTACAAAGCATATAAGATTAATAGGAACATTGTTAAATATACAATCAATAATGTTCTTTTCAGTCTATCAACACATACCAAAAAATCAATCAACTTAGATCTTATCAAAAATAAAACATCTCAGCATGATCTTATAAAAGCAACAAAACAACTCAATAAATGCTTATCAAAAACACAGGACCAAAAAATGCACAACGCATTCTTTCTAAAAACAATAATTTCCCCGCTTTTTGTTCAAACATAATTGCTGAATGATACGGCATTTTACATACAATCTTAAAAGCAAAAGAGAATACTTCAATTCTCCTTTTTTATGTCTGGAAAGGGAATTCCAACAACTTACTTTCCAGAAGAGGACAAAGAATCGGAAACAAAATAAGAAAAGAAAAAAAAAGATAAAAAAATTTTAAAGCCATTCTCCCTCTATGGCCGTCGGAGAGGAAAGAACCCCCAAAGCATTTACGGAAGACAAAAGAATAATAAAATAAAAAGAAAGATAGTAATACAACGTTGCAAAGACTGAACGAACTTCTAGTAAAATGAAGTTACTCATACTGACATAATCAACCTCACAAAGAAAAGCACTTGCGACTGTGCAAGATTTTAGAGAAAAGAAATAATAATAAAAACGAAAGGAAGAAAAAGGGGCAAAAATTTCAACCCTGAAAATTCAGAAGCAGACATTTCTAACCATTCATTTCCCATCGGGCATCAAAATTCCGAAGCAGGTGACTTTTTCTTCTTCATTCTTTCCTACGGAAAAGTAAAAAAATTTCTCTCCTTTCACGATTTCTCCTCCTCCAAGAGTTTCACAATTTCCACCCTTTTTCCTTCTTTTCATCCCTCAAATCACCTGTCAAAAACAGCCGTCGCAAAAATTTCTCTTAGAGATCAATTTTTTTGTACTTTTTTACAATTTTTATTCCTCACTCTCCAGACCTAACCCCCATTTCACTTTTCCATATATTCCCTGTCCCTTCAAACCTCTTCGACGTCCTTCCCAAAGCTCGAAACAGAAAATATTTTTTTTCTTTTTTTTATATTCAACTATTTTTATATTAAAGCTATTGTTCCTGCAAGCCTCACCTTTCACTGCCGGTTGAATTGTCACGGGGAGAGAGCATAAAGCTATTGGAAAGGGTTCTTTGTCTTCTTTTTTTCTCAAAATTTTATTTTGCTCATATTCATTTTTCCCGATGCATGGGTCAGTCATTTGAATTTCGACTGTGATTTATACATTCTTTATTTTATGTCAGGTGGTATTGTCGGATTGCGAACCAGTCGGGCGTTTCCTACGCGGTTTTCAGTCTGGATTTGTCAGAATATTTTTTTTTTTTTTACTTTCTTCCAGATAAGCTTTAGATAGTTGAAATTTTATAGATGGTTGGCTTTCGCTATTCTTTGAAATAACTTATTTAAACTATGTAAGATAGATTGTGTTGTCATAATACTTATTTTTCATGTTTGCTTTTGAAAAAGTTAACAGAGTGATTTTTGAAATCATCTACTTTTCTGATATCGCAGATTCTGAAATTGAGCAATTTAAGAAATAAATTGATATATATATATATATATATATATACATTTTATTGATTTACTGATTCATTTATTCATTTTTCTTATTCTATTGTTTTGTTTGTATAAATGAAAAAAAAATCTTATTAGCATAAACTAGCTATATTTATCTTATGAAAGATTATCTATTAAAGATATTTTTGAAAAGTATGAAAGATGATTGTCCCATTTCTATATCTCCGTCTATTTGCATCTCTATTAGTAATAAAGGGCACGTGCAGCTGAATGAATATTTGTGTGTCCTGGTAAATTATAATGCAGATCATAAAATGTGGAACAAATATACTTTAGAGGTTAGGAATGTACATCCCTGAGCTTTTTTGAAATTTTAATTAGAAGTTTAATTAATAAAAAAATAAAGCAATGTTTAGAATTTTTTTTTGGAGCTAACGTTCGAAAATATTAGAGAACGAAATTAAATTTTACACCATTTTAAATTTCTAGGAAATTGGCTTTTTAATGAAACTATTTAACTTATCCTGTAACTTTTCACTGAATTTTATCCTTTTTAAAAAAATACTTTTGTAATAATTTTAAATAATATTTCATCAAAATTTAATTCAACTCACGATTTTTAGTATCAAAAGATCAATCAATTTTATTACTCCATCAATTGTTTAACGGTCTGATTTTCTTTCTTTCTTAAAAGTTATGGAAGATTATTATTATTTATTATTATATATTATTTATTATTATTATTTCTTATTATCATTTTTTGTGCAATTTATATGAAAAATGAGGAAAGAAAGTTCCATCATCGCTAAAGACAATATTCAAAAGATTAGAATCCGGAAAATTACATTTTTAATTAGAATTGTGAAGCAGTGCGGCTTAATACCGTTAAAAATGTCTATGCATATAATGAACAGAGAAAAAATAAATCTATTAAATTAACCTGGTTTTACTGTCTGTCACAATCTGATGATTCCTATCGCAATTCTTTGATAATGTCTCCGAAAATTTTTACTCAAAGCAAATTCTTACTACTCCTGTTGTTTTCAAATTAGGTCAGAAATTTTGGAAAATTTGACAAGTGTTTTTCTTTTAAAAAGTAGGTGCGATTCCACACAATATTGGAGAGGGAAAGCTTTGAAATAACAGTGGCCGTCAGCTAGATGGAAATGGAAATGAAATTCCAACGTGTCAGGCAATCTGCTATCTGATATCCTATTTGTTGAAAAATATTGACTAAAGAATTAGACGATGAATAGTCATCAATAATTATAAGCATTATCATTATTTACCACGTTCTGTACTATGTTTGACATATTTTCCTTTTTTTTTTCTATATTTTGTTCTATTATTTTTCCTTATTTATTTTTTTCATATATTGCATTTTTACTTTTTATTATCGATAGCTTAATTCTATTGCTTAGTATTTCCTGGAACTTAAATATAAAACCACTAGTCGACAGTCTTCTTTTGTGCTCTACCATTATCTTTGATGTCTGCTTATTTTCCGAGTGTAATTTTTCATTTGGGTGTAATTTGGATTTTGATTATCTACCACAATTTGATTTTCAAAAATAAATTTTGAGCGAATCAATATCATTATGTTAAAAAAATCATTATTTCTGTAATTATGTAGACAAAGGTGGCTAGCATAAAATAATTTGAGTAATGAAAACAATCTATATACAATCAATACAAATACAATCTATATACAGGGTGGTTATAATTAACTTCCTTAGAAACAGCATCCTATAATGCAAACAGTTGAACCGATTGTAACGAAATTTAGTATATAGACTATACACAAGATGCACACACGCTATTTTGAAAAAAAAAAAGTTCCAAAATGTCCACCAGAGGGCGCCTTTTCCGGAAAAACATAAAATTTAACACTATAAAGGCAAAGTAAAGGCAAGGAAAAAATAACAGTAGCCTGTTTGAAAAAAAAGATAAAAGGATAAAAAAATTAGTTTGTAGAAACAAGAACAGATTAGGACGAAATTGCACAATAGGAGCAGTTATTAATCGTGTCCTGGACGATATGAGGAAATGGGCTTCATGTGATCACCCTCATTCACCTGCAGAATTTCAAATTCATGGACAGTTCAACAGCAGATCATAACTGATCAGTTGTGATGCTTGAATAGGAAACTTTATGGAGTTTCCAACTTTTCCCGCTTTTTATTTTATTATTCATAATACTTGTTCTTCTTTCGGTACCAGAAAGTTCAAGGCACGAAAAATTATTTCCTTAATTTCCATCGTAGATGAGGCTTTGGTATATTAAATTTTATTGTGAAGGATAAATCTCTTTAAGATATATATTTATTTCCCTTATATAATGGGCGTTGAGTGGTGACAACTTCATAATTGATTCTGAACTTCAGAATTAGAGAATCATATATATGATATTATATACCATTTATATGATATCATATTCGCCTGATGATTCCTTTTGTAAAGGTTCTTAGTACACATTAAATATGTTTAATGTCAAAATGCCCTTAAATCGGTATAATAGAGAAAACTGAAGAAATGTTTGCCAACTCACATATCATTCACGTCATCCTATCATGTTGCAAAATCATCAAATATCTGCAGCTATTTGTAAAATAATTCAAACCATTAGTGAAAACCTCACATTTTTGAACATCTGAGAACAAATCTTGTAGCACGGCTTGGTGGTATGGTTTATTTTTCTATGTCGATGCTTCCGGCATGATGTTTGGATCTAGTTACCCTCGAGATACACTAAAAGGTGGGGGTCTGGCTCCTCCCATCGATAACGGGACGTATTTCCTTAAGGAACGATTGTACGGTGAGACTCAACCAGTTTCAGCCATTGTTGCTTTGCGGCGGTCCGATCATTCAGTATTATTTATTCGTGTGCATTCAGGCGGTAATATATAGAAATTTAGAGAAAGTGCACCAATTCGATCTGATCATATATCATATTTTCATGCGGAATTTATGCCATAAAATATCAAGTTAATTAAAGAATTTTAATGATTAAAAACTTTCAAGATAGCTTATTAGAAACTCGAAAAGTATTTCACTGGCTGAAAAAGGGGGAATTTAATTAATGACAGCAGTATGACCGACACAATTAAAATTGTGATAATTCTGATCTTAGGCTTTAAAAGTTTCATTAAATGAAAGATATTTTTTTATATCTATAAACCAAATAATGTTATTGCTAACATTATTTGATTCTCTTATCTAAGCTTCTTACCATCGTACAGATTTTAAAGACTGAATTTATCATCGCGTTTAAACCTTAACCTGTCCTGTTTCGTCTTTCTTTTTCAATTATAAGAATTTTTTTAAGATCTATAATATTTTCTAGAAGATGATATTTTTTTAGTTCTTACGCTAAAATTTCGATACATCGCTAATACTTATTTAAAAAAAATTCATTTCAATTTTCTCTATCATTGTTTTTTTTATAAAAATCCAGAATTTTCGTTATAGAAATTATCATCCTATATGCCGTGTCAATCACGCAAACAAAAATATAATTTAGAAAACAATACAGCTTTCTAAAGAAATAAACTCCAAATAATTATTAACTACATCAAGAATACGTCTTGGATTAAACTACTTTATAAAAAAATCATTATCTTTCACCTTATTTCATTTATAAACTATTCTGTCTATTTATTTCTCGACTATGGATGATAAAATTTATCATAAGTAACACATGGGATTTAACAAAAAAAAATGCCAATGTTTTTACAGAATTTGTCACAATTTTGATTTTCAACAGCAGTCACCTTTCATTCACTAACTACAATAACAAAACATTTAAGAAAAGAAGATTCAGAAACGTCTTATAGGATTTTCTTTCTAAAAATAAGTGTCACAATTGCAATTCTCTTTCACATATTTAAGCGCTTTTATGAGTAACAAAGATTTATGACTCTAAAGTTTTAAAAAAAGTTATTTCTCAACAGCGAGGAAGGATTTGCTTCCGTGGAAGATGGATTTACTATTGTCGTTTCCCCTGACGTCGCCTTCAAAGATGGCTTAAATACAAAAAATATGAGGAGATTCTTGGATCCGATTTTTTTTTCTATTTCTTCTTTCAGTTGAGATATATTGCACGGATTGAAGAGTTTCTTTCCAGTAAGTTTCAATTTAAAAAAAAAAATTAAACAACTATCTACTTACAGTTCACAAAATTTCTAATACCGACAGACAAATGTTTTTCAGCTTTTATTGGTGCACAAAGCAATAGGAAAATTTTCAGGACATAAAATATTAAAATAATAATTGGCAGTTTCTGAAAAATATTTTTATTTTTCGATGAAAAGAATGCTAATATTCGAAAATTACACTTGTTTTGCAGGATGCGAAGTTTTCATTTTAAGCGGATATATTTTTAATGTTAAAAAAATTAAAATAATGAAATATTTAATATTAATATAAGTTAATATTAATATAATTAATATAAGTTAAATATAATAACTTACATTTAATATATTATTAAAAATTAATAATAACATTATTAACTTATTTAGTATAACTTTAATAATAAGTTTTTATAAGTTAAATATATTAAATATAATATATTCATCATCTTATAATCTTTCATATATTTAATACATTTAATATTAATTAAAATTAAAATGAACAAAAAATAACGTATTCTAAACGTAAAACATCAAACGCGTTAAATTACATAACCATGAAAATAATATATTTATTATAGTTTAAAAACGTTACTTGCATTTTCCTTGATTTCAACAAACATGTAATTAATTGAAGGCAATCATAAAATACCAAATAAATTAATTAGAGTTTCTTAAAATAATTAAGTGAAAACTGCAATTAATTCATCTAATTTATTTGAAAATTTAATAAAAAACTTATTTTTTTAAGAAAAACTGGATTCATCTAATAGAACAAATGGATTTGCCTCCATTGAATGTTTTATCTAAAACAAAATTTGTTGTACATAATACTACCTACATTCAGATTTAGCCTCAGTGCTTTGGAATTTCTTTTTTACTTCCTCAGATACAAAGTACAGATAAAAATATCACAATGATTTTAAAAAATTGAACTCGTGGTTTTTGTGGTATCTCTATGCATCAGAACTCCCTAAAATTTTCAAACAACTCTTTCGAATTATGCCTGTCTATCTGCGAATAAAATAACTCAAAAACATCTTGAACCTAAGGATTGCAATAATTAAATGCTTAAATCTAAATTAGCGAAACATAGATTATCCCTGAAAGAAGATACTGTATCCATAACGACTGATGGTGCAACAGTTATGAAAAAAGATGGAAAGTTGATTGGTGCAAATCAGCAATTGCGCTATGCTCTTGGAATTCAATTATTAGTAATAGATGTATTATACCAAAAAAATATAGAACAGAAGAATCCAAATACTGTGGATATAGAAACTTCGGATTCCAACTTTGAAGAGAGTAAGAATGTGAGTGATATTGACAATGAAGATAGTGACAATATAATTGTTGAAGAAGATATTGCTAATGAGAATGAAATATAATCCCTCAAGAATTGCTTCCTATAATTTATAAAGTTCGAAAAAGTGATAAGATATTTAAACTTTCCCCTTTAAAATTGATATATTACTAAAATATATACTAACTGAAAATAAAACAGAATATATGTTAGTATTAGATTCTAAAACACGTTGGAAATGTTCACTCCTAATGATACAACGACTTTTGAATCTGAGAAATCCAATCCAAAAAGCAATAATCGACTTAAACCTGTAAATTATTTTTTCAGAGAGTGAATTCGACTTAATATCCAGAACTGTATCAACTCTACTTCCAATAAAACTGGCTTTTGTGGCATTCTGTCTTACAGCTAATGCAACAATAAATTTCATGTTGCAGTCACTGAAAGAACAGCACACATCACTATCTGAAGAATTATGTATTACATTGAAAAAACGGACAGAAGAAAGACATACAGGAACAGAAAATGTCTTATAGTATTTACATAATTATAATGATTTTGAAAATGCAAATGAAAAAGAAGAAAAGAAATTAACCAATTTAAATCTGATTAAGTTTAAAGTAAATTTTCTTAAAATTTTTCACCCACAAACTTATTCAAATGCAGAAGAATTCGGTTCAGTTATAGACGATTATGTTGACACTATTGTCGATAGTGAAAAGGAATTATCTCTTGAACAAAAATTAGAATTAGCGATAAATAAAAAAAATATAAACGAACCAAAATACAATACAGAAATCAGCTATATCCAAAACCATCCGTCGAGAAATCGATTTATTTGAAGATGAGGGATTTAGAAGTAAATACTTGGAAAAAGTATATAGCAGATTGCTAACAGCTCTTAGTGATTTCTACAGTAATATATTTATTCATTCCAACCGTCTAAAATGTAAATTTTTTTACCTTATTTTGAGTATCTTTTCAAGTTGAATGCCTATGACGGTCATTATAAGTTAGCGTTTCGCACACTTCACAAATTAAATTATTCAATATCAGAATTAACTGATGGATTTTGTTGTTGGCACAAAATATAAAAAATTTGAATGGTAACATAAAAATTACTCTATTAATGATACGAAATAAATCAAATTCATATTTAATTACTATATAACTAAAATATGTCAAATGACCTAGAAAATATTCTAAGTTATATAAGCTCCTATCTCCCTTTATCTTATCTATTTAACAATGTCAAAGATATGCTAGCATATGCTACGTCAGTCATAAAAACTTTCATCTACTGCTGCCATCTCACGAAACCAAATCAGTGAGTTACATTCGATGAGACAAGATCAATCCCCAAGGAAATGCAAGTCATTTTTTGACATAGATTCTATATAGGAAATGCCTGTAAGCCTCGTTCATTCCACTGAGACCCGTGTGATCCTTCGGTGGATTATTTCTTCCCTTCAACAACACTGTCCCAATGAAGTTCTTACTTAGCGTGACAGAAATATTATTTGGGAAATGCACTCTATTATATACTATATAGTAGATAAAATTGTACATGCCTCCGATATTACTCTTGAATGGATTGCAAAACTTAATAAAAACTATTAAGAAAATGTTGAAAAGCAGTTATTATCTGAATTTTATAGTCTTGTTCAATTCACTATATTTTATAGTGGATAAATTGATTTCCTTATAACTTTTTGTTCAAGTATCGGAAATTAGCTTTACCATACTTCAAAGGTAGGTCAAAAGTAGAAAACTAAATCATTTTTTGCAAACGCAACTTAAACACAAATAGTTTTTCCATTGGAATCGTAAACAAAATGAGAATTAGGTCATTTTTTCAATGCAAAATAGTGGCACGTTTTAATTGATAATCAAATTAAAAAGATAAGTTAATTAAAAGCAATTACCCAGATTCAATTGAATTTAAAACACCAGTAAAGCAACAACTCAACTGCATGATAAATAATATTACAAGTAATGCATATCATTACAGAAGCGATGATGGCAAGTATGACGCAGTGTCAACAAGAAATCTTTGGAATGCTTCAATCAAACTACTTTTTCATTCTAAGGTATACATTTTCAAAAGTTGTTATACATGCTACTTTATTGTTTATTTATTATATAGAGTATTTATAGCTATAGTATAGTTGTAAGTTTAGATATAGGTTATTTTAATAAATTTTTAAAAGTAACATTAAAATTAAAAGAGAAAGTTATAGGTAACTGGGAATTCAAGTAACAGTACGATTCTTTCATGCTTATATCTATTAAGTCATAATGTTTTAACACATATTGATAATAAAGAGATCGGTCACAGGAAGTATCAAATACAAATGCGTCAGGTACGATCGAACACAAAAATGCAAGAACAATCAGTCATTGGGAAATAATTGTACAATTAGTGTCAGATTCAGCTGAGTATCAGTATCAATTTGCTCCTGATACTGCAAAACTGAATATTAACTCAATCTTGATATCAGCGTAAGTACGAGAACTTATATCCAACGAGTGCTGCTCGATTTCATTACGTTAATCAATTATAATTTTAAAAAAATCGTTTTCCGGTATAAATGTATCAGGTTATACTATCAAATAAAATCGAATATCAGTGTCAACTTGTACTTGATACAGCAAAATCGAATAATATAATTTTCTAAAAAGCAAAACCTTCAAAAACTCCCCATATAGTGATCTGAAGATTTTCTAAATGCATTTAATATAAATATTTTATCTTTGAAAATTTAATATTTTCAACTAATTAAAATAAATATGCAATTATTAATTCATTTTGGATGGGGTGCATTTAAAAAATAAAACAATTTTTATATGAAATCTGTAAAGAGATTTATATAAAGATTATTATTATCATCTAATACCTCATTTTTATTGTATATAATTAAAGGCAATAAAATAAACTTAGCAATTCTATGCGAAAAAATTTAAACGCTTCAATCTGATCTAAATCTATAAGCCATAGATTTCCTAAATTTTAATACAAAATATCTGGCAAATTTGGAAAAACCTCATATTTTAATAATAAAAATGTAAAAGAAACTTAAATAGTTAGAACTACTTGAGTTTATAAAGCATAAAACTCTATAAATGTCAAACTGTACTTCTACTATGGAAAAAAATACGCATTGGCGAAGAATAAAAGCTTAAGATATTCAGCTCTTTAGAATATATTTTCATTATCTGATATTTGTCTCAGGGTGCATGTAATTGTATTAACTTAATTTTTCAATTAAAGAGTTTTGATATATTGATAGAATGAGCAGCAACTTCTAATAAGTCTCTTTAAATGCAAATATTTTCCTTGAAAATGAATAGACTTGCTTTTTTTTAAAAAATGATATCAATTTAGTGAGAAGTATCTTTTCCTCATTCGCATCAAAGATACCGTATGAAATTTCGAAACTCACTCATCTCATAATTACGATCTTTTATTTTTTCATCTCGATTGTAATTGAAATATGATTTTATGAATTGAAATAAGACCTTTTTCTAAATTATTTTCTTTAAGAAAGATTAAGTAAGGCTCTGTTGGTGTAGAAAAAAAATGACTACATTTCTCTACAGAAGAAAATTATAATGCAATAATTTAAGTATGCTTTAATTAGGGCAAGGAAATATAAATACTGTAAGTAAAAAAAATGAGACGTTCCTTTCATTTAGGGTATTATTTATTGTTTTTAATATAAACAAAAAACTATTAAAAACAAAAATGATTTTGAATGAATCTAAATTGAATTTTTCAAACTTTATTGATTAATTGCATCCTGTATTAACAACTTTTCGAGAAAACACTTTTCACAAATTGCAAAGCTCAACAAAAACTATATGAAATTGTTAGGCTGTTAAATTTGCTTAGTAGAATTAAAGAGTGTTGTTATTTTATAGATATTAATGTTGCGGAAATAATAATTATTTTTTCAAAGGAATATTATACCTATTCAATGCTTTTCTGTTAAATTATATTTTCTCTTTTTTTCTCTCATCTTTTAGCTATTTTCTAAAGAACGTTATACGCAATAAATATCCATATCCAGTTCAGATAAGATAATCATTGTTCATTATATTCATATATGTTACTTTTTGATGTCAAGAAAAATGTATGTCATATTTTTCAAATTCGTGGATTTAAAACAATTATATTTATGAAAAGAAAATTTTTTTACTCAGTATAAAGTTTTGATGAAAATTTAAAGTTTCCAATTTAAGCGATACTTTCAATGTGATGTTTAGTATATAAAAAGTATTTTCACCAACAATAAGGATAAAAACATTTCAATTTTTTTAAAGAATAAAACATTTTGGGGTATTTTTAGAGTAGCAACTTATTTTATAAAAGTCCAAAAAAATTTCTGCATTCTATGAAATTGATTATCTTATTTTTTGGCAACTAATGTTGTAGAAAATTTCAAAATACAAAAGTTTTACTTTTTTTAAGATTCCATAAATCGTGTATGTGGAAAATGGAAAAAAAATCACCTCCACTTTTTTCACAAGAATACTTTTTCAGAGGTTTTAGGATCATTTGATCTCTTTTGCCACTTGGCAACACAAAAACGTTTGAAAGCTGGTCATATTAAACCGGCGTTTGAAAGTCTTTTTTTTTTTATATATTGCCAAGTGGAAGACAAGCTTAAATGGACCTAAAATCTTTGAATAAATCTTATTTGTGAAAAAAATGAAGACTGTCGCAGTAAC
>JAPMOR010072686.1:21889-54731 GCA_026543865.1 Argiope aurantia
AAAGTCAAGAATAAAAAAAATGCAAACTTTTTCAGTGATCCTTAAATTAATTGTCTCTTTGATTCTAATAAAATACTTATATTCTAAACATACAGGGGAAAATTTTAAGCTACATATTGAAAACGCTATTCTTATATAAAAAGGCAGGTGAAGTTTGAACGAAAAATTATATCGGCTTTTAAAATTTATAAACCTGTCTTTTTAACTATAATTTTATATGTGAATTTGAGATGACAGAGAAACCTCTTTCAGAACCACTTCGCAAATTGAAATATGAGATCTTTCTTTGTTGTGGTACAATCCTTTATGAATGTTGTGGTCATTTTCTATGTATACTCTACTTCTATTAATATTCGTAACAGGAAATAATGAAAACCAACTTTCACAGACTATATAAATCAGAGATAGAGAAAATAAGAAACATATTTCTCTTTTCTATCTAAGCGATAGAAAACATTGCTTTTTCATCAAAGAGGATAAAAGTTTCTTTTAGAAATGAATTTGCTCTTCTCTTATCCAAACAATGTTGAACTTCTTTGTTAAATCTCCTTTTAGCTAATGCATAATGCTTCCTTTTTAAATATGATTTGTTTGCTATGAACAATTAACAATAGTGCGCCTCGCAAACTCTTGATCGATGGAAAACAGCCACGCTAATTATTCTAAATACTAGAACAATGCATATGTAAAATGCGAACAAAGGCCACACCGCAGTTCCATCTATAATAATGACGTGCAGGTGGTGGTATTTTGCGATGTTTAAAACTGGATGTTTTTGAAGATTAAACCGCTTATGCGAATTCTATTACCGTGGTAATTAGATGCTCATTAATTGTGCAGTAGGATTTTTAGCGCTTTTGGAATTAATAGGAAGAATAAAGCCCTTGATGTCCTTTTGACGACCCAAAAAGAACAACAAAAATAGGCATCAAAGATAAAATTCGTTTTGGAAATCCAGTTAGTTTGGAAGATAATAAAACATAGGACGTGCAAAATAAGAAACAATGATGCGAAAAATTAAGAATTATAGTTCAGTGGAAAACAAATGAAACTATTTTGTTTCTTTTCTTTTTTATTAATTCGATCTTCTAAAGGAGAAAATTTGAAATTCCTTTGGGCTAAGTAAAGGGGGGGGGGGAGATACTAATTGATTCTTTGTAATATTAAGATTTTTAATGAATTTTAATTTCAAATTTGAATTTATGCATTGTTCTCAGATTTTAATGGTCTGCACTTTCAATGGCAAATAATAAAAGTACATTTTTAAAAAAATATTTATTGAGAAATTCCGTTATTTTTAAACTTTTGTTTTTCGTTTTTAAGCGTAAGATTTAGAAATTATTAATAGATATGAGGTGTTTAGAGATCATATTTCTTATTTAAAATTAAATTTTCATAAGAAACTTTTCAGTTATTTGTTTTCATTAATTTAATAAGTTACTTTGACAACAGGTTTATTTTTTTAAAACAAATTTTCCGTTTAAACTTTTAAAAATAAATCAAAGTATGATTGTTTCTATTTTATTTCTGCCTCAATGTTTGTAGGTAAAATAGATAAACATAAGAAAGATATTATTTCAGATAAATAAAATATAAAATCTGTGTAAAACAATAAAATATTTCAGCTTTCATATTTAATTATTAATTTATCTGTGAAGCTTTATATTAGAATAATTGAAATTATTGTTAACCATTTGAAATATTATTTACCCTTTTTTTCACAGTAAATTCCATTTTTCTACCAACTTTTGCTATTTGATGCAGACTCACAAAATGTTTTATAACAACTAGAAATTTCAACGCTGATTTATTATATAAAGCAAAATTAACAGTGAATCAGCATTTCATATATTAGTGATATTTTAAGAGTCATTAGATTAAAGCATAAATAATGAAAAAATTGTTTTCTATAAATGGTTAATTTTTAGTGATCTTCTATTAGGTCAACGTACATTTTATCTATTATTAGAAAGTTTAATACGATTTATCTTAATATATCTTATTCATTCATTCTATAAATTTTGAAGCAATACATGAAAAATGTCCAAATATTATATCTGGTTACTATTTTAAATTGTATATTCATAGGATTGTACTATTGGACACTTAGTAACAAGATTATATTCTTTTTTCATACAAGTACATCTATCTTTGCAAGTCTTTCTGTGAAGCGCATTTCTATATCGTGTAAAAAATGTGAATATTAATAATGAATTCCTCATTGATATGAAAATTTTAAAGTCTATTATGGCTTCAGACAAATAATAAGTAAAATATGGAAATATCCTGCTAGATTCTTATATTTATTCTATCTTCTATTGTTTATTATATTAACCTGGTATTATCTTCTTATATTTTATATTATGAAATATTTATTTGTTAAATTAAATAGATGTATGAAATTCAGTCATTAGGAACATAAAAATCATTTATGTAATATATCAAGTTTCCTTACTTACAATTTAAAAACTTAAACATATGAAAATTTTGTTAGATCTGTAAAATAGCCATGTCAAAGAGCCTACTAGACATTTTTAAAAGTAAGATTTTTAAAAAGAACCGAATAATTATATTTTTTAAATTGCATATTAAAAATAATGTAGTAATGTTCTTTAAGATAATTCATAATAAAAGGAAATAAATGAACATCAAAACCTTAAGTGATCCAAATTCAAAAATTATAAAATATGCTGAAAAATCTTAAATGCTACATATATATAAAAGAATTACTCAGAATCGACTGATATTTACTTATATTAACCACTGAGAATATATATTTTAAAATCAAATACTATTAGTTTCGAAATTATAGATAGCAAAAAGGGAATACATGCATAAGAATTATATGTAAGTTTTATATTATACATTTAAAATTCAATAGATAAATTATTGCGACTTAACTGATAACGAAAAAAAAACCTAAACAATTAATAATCATATCAATTATTCAAAAGCACAATGCTTAAACAAGGGTGTGATTTTATTTTATTGTTTATTATAAACTTTGTGGATCTTCTAAGGTATTTATCAATCTAAAACAAACGCCATCAAAGCCATACACAGAAAATAAAAGCTCTTTTCAATGAACACGATACTAAAAACAGGATCAATTTTTGAAGAACTTTAATTTATTTTTATTTCTCCCTAGCAGTCAACACTAAAAATTAGCCAATCAAAACAAATGAAATAGTCAATAAAATTCACCCCTAAAATTTTAGGACCCAGATAACATTCCAAAACAATCTAAGAAACTTTAATACACAATAACGAATAATCTATGGCACAGGTCTCAAGTGGTGGAAGTAAATTTTATAACTGATAGAATCAGCAAAATACTTAACCCAAAAACTGGCTCCGATGTTTTAAAGAAGCGCATATTTTATGACACACAATATATGGTTCTATCAAGAATATCTGGCGGTTCGTTTCATGACTCATAAAAACCATTCAAAAATTATCTTTTCATTGTATGGCTATCTTTAATGTGGTTAGTAAAGATTTATTGTGTTTTTACTATGCATCGTTGGCATGTTTTTATGGTTCCAGTTTACAGTTAAATACTTAAGGCTTTTATTGGGATAAGGCTTTAATGGGGTCGCGATGCAAGAGTGATCCAATCATTTCAAACGCAAATAGGGGTTGTATTCATATTTAAATAGTAGCAACTTTAAAATGTAAATAAATTTATTATTTTATCGCAAAGTGAAAAATTCTGAATTTTGACAATTTAGGGCAAAATACTATTTAATTACATGATTTTATTACTCTGGTTTTGTAACAATTCACTTTCAATGCATGACTGATAAGTTTATCATTCAATAATTGGGAACAGAGCTTTTATACGATGGCTCATTTAATAGATATATATGAACATATATGTAAAGTGTCTGCAAACATATAATTAAGTCTGCAAACATTATTTGATTGATAATTACTCGATAATTAAATGTAACTACTATTTTACATCAAAAATTTAAAATAATATTATTGGTTTTAAGAAACTTTAAAAACTAAAATAATAAGTACAGAGCGTTTATAATTAAAAGTTCCATTTTGAAATTGTTATAAAAGGAAAATTATTCGAACAAATATTAACAAACTTGGTAATAGTTTAAAGAAGGTCATGGGAATATATTTTCAGCCACACCCCCAAAGTTCAAAAACTCACCACTAGGGGGAAATTCCGCTTTATGCAATATTAATAATCAAAATAGGACATGAAAATGCATTTAATCGTTTAAAATGTGTTTAACCGTTTCTGAAGCGTGTTAAAAGCATGTTCAATGTGGCATCCACCATTTTCTGAAGGCAAGTTAAATCGCATTACTGCATTCTCAGCAGAAGCTCTTAGCATATCAGGAAGAATGTTACACACATGTCGCTGTATCGCATCTTTCAGTTATGCCAAATTGTTTAGATTATCACCATAAACAGTGTTTTTCAGATAACACACATTGAACATGATTTCAACACGTTTCAGAAACGATTAAATACATTTTAAACCGACGTCTTCATGCCCTATTTTGCTTAACAATATTGCATATAGCGCCATTTTTCTCCTAGCAGGGAGTTTTTGTACTTTTTTTGGAGGAAAAGGAATTTAAATGACATCCTTTAAATTATTACCAAATTTGATAATATTTGGTCCAGTAGTTTCCTTTCTATAACCATTTCAAAATGTAATTTTAATTATTACCACCCTGTATTTTCAAAAATCAACACCAATCTATCAAATTCAGCACCTCAATTCCAAATTCTGTTTTCTATATTTGCTTTTTTATTAGTGGCTGTCAAAGTAATAATGGTTTCTAGTTATTAGTGGAAAAGAGTCATTGCGTATATCAGTGAAAATGTAAATTGGAATTAAAAGATTATATTATGTAGTAGATTAAATTAATTAAACTGTAGTAGCTATAAAAGCCTAAATATGGGATGACATATGCTATTTTTTAATTATTTCTTTACAATGTAAAGGTAATTAACTTTCATGCTAATAAGAAAATTCATTATTTAACCACTAACAGATGATTAAAAACGTAAAAAATAATTGAATACTGTTTAACATGTTATTTTAAATGTCTGTATTATTCCATGTATGAATTACATAACTCATAATTTTGAACCTCATTTAATTGCGTAGTTGGTTTAGAACTGGTTATCAATCACTCATAGACTACTATGACACTTAACACTTTTTAGTGAAAACATTTTTTTTTTTCGTAAAAAAAGATTTTAAATATGAGAAGATTCGTTCAGTATGTATCAAATTGTTATAGAGGATGAAACACAAAAGAAATCGAATCACTATTATATAGTATATGAATTGTGAGTTATCAGATTACCATGGCTGTCTATGTAAGTCAATCAAGAAAATTAGTATAGCATATAGGTTATGCTAAATATCTTCCAAGCTTTTCAGGGAGAAACATAGTAACATTTGAAAATATTAAAAACCAAAGGTTGAATTCTTTTTTTTATTTCATGTATTTTATATCAGTTAATATTCGGGAATTAACGGATCCTATTGATCATAATGCTTTTTGATTTACTTAATATAAAATCATATCAACAATTTTTTTAAGATCTTGTAGCTTAATTTTAAAAACTTCAGTGATTTCTAGTATGGTCTATATAATATATATAATTTTTAAATTAATGATATATATTAATTTAAAAGGAATATAATTAGAAAATATATTTAAAAAGTTCTATCTATGTGTATTTTTGATACAAATATTAATTACTTTAGACTTAAATTGATATGTAATTAATGTATCTAACGAAGTGCTGGAATTGTTAAAATCTAACCATCTATTTCGAAGCTATTTAAGCTAGATAAATATTCCAAATTAGTAAATAGCCAATTTCAATTCCAAATAAGTTCCAATTTCAAATAAGTAAATAACTTTTTAAATAAGAGTAAAACATAATTTCCTCTACAAGTAAACAAATTATATTGTTTATATATTATTCAAAATTCTCAAAATAGAGACACATTTTATTTCTGATAAAATTAAAAGTAATGAGGAATTAGTATTTATTTATATTTAAATATGATCTAAATTAAAAAAAAAGATATGCAGTTTGGTAAAAAAAGAAATTGAATCTTAATAATTAATATAAAGTTTAAATTTCATTCATGATTTTTTATAACTAAAAACAGAAGGTTTAAAATAGATTTGGATAGAATAATAATTGCAACTAAAATCTTATCGTTTTTTTTTTTTTTGCACAATTCAATTCAAAAATCTAATAATAGGACTTCAAAAATATTATTAAAACATATCTTTATACATTTTCGAAATATTAAATAAAAATAATGCTTCGTTCTTTTGATAAAAATCATTCAATAACAAAAAAAAAATGTTTTTATTATTCCATTTCGATAAAAAGGTATAGTTCAATTGTCTCCATATAAATTTGCAATGCATTATATATATTTCTTTTAATAAAAAATGAAGAGATACATTAGTTTATTTGGTTCATATGAATAAAATTTTCATTAGTGTGGTAGAATTAATTAATTTTTATTGAAAGTCAGGAGGAATAAATAATAATGATCCATAAAAGTATATTTACCTAGATGCTATTTTTCATGCCAAATTAATATTTTTTAAAAAAAATCATAGCAAGAAATTTTATTATATTCTTTCTATTGAAAGAAATCTTATAAAGAAGTAACTTCGGTAATAATTGTAGATTCTTATGAATTGAAAATTGTTTCAATATTTTATAAATAATAAAGTGAAATAGAAGCTTTTATGTATTGGAAAATCACTGTTTTTATTAAAATTCTTAACATGTTCTTCTCCACTATTAAAAGAATATCATGCACCATAAAAGAGCAAAATCTGCCCCAACCGTAGGCATACCGAGATAGTTTGAATGATCTGGACGTCGCAACTTCAATGAAGGGAACTATACTTGAGTTCTAATAACCTTCACCAACAACTGTACAATACCTCCAGTAGGAGACATGTCCTGCAGGAGGTGGAAGTCAAATCCACAGACTTGCTATACCTAACACGGTGAGGAAACTAACTAACATTCTGGAAGCTTCTTATCCTCATGCCTAAGATGCCCCCCGTTTGCAGAATGGAATTATTTATAAAAATCTGTAAAATCTAATTCTAGAATTATTATTCAATCTGTAAAATCTAATTCTAGAATTATTATTCAATCTGTAAAATCTAATTCTAGAAATCTAGAATTATTATAAAAATCTGTAAAATCTAATAAATAATCAATATGCCAACAATCTTCATGCATCAATCGCTACAGACAATAACGCAGTGTATCAATGAATTTATTTAGTTTTAAGACGAGGAGAAATCAATTTTTATACAAAATATTACAACAAAACTTTACAAATAAGAGATTTAACTATTTTCTTGTTTTTCGCGCCCATATGCCCCATAAATTAATCATTATATGTCAATCTTGATTACTTTTGCAATATAAATGGAATAGCGGAAAAAATTAGGAGGGCTCTTCAAAACAGTACCTGGTGATACCTAGAATGCTGAATAATGGTAAGATAATCAACGCAACTCTATATCAAGCTTTCGAAAAGCTCAAGCCAAAATTTTAAAGCGGATGATAAATGATAAATAAATTCTGTTGGAAAGCTCATACTAGATAGATGTTAGCAACCGCAATTTCTTCATCCTCCCTATACCATAGGTCTCAAGGGATTAATAACTTCCAAAGATTACATAGATTATTTATTTCCTTATCATCAACAAGGGCTATAAAACATGTTTATACGGCACGAAAACTCTGGAGACCAATGAACAGGATCCAAGTTCCCGAACCCTAAAGTAATCGCCAGTACAAATTCCTTTATTCTCGCCACTGTGGTTTAAACTCAGTAAGATACAAAGTTAATGTTATTTAAATCTATAACTACCCCTCCTGAAACTGCAATGAAGCGAACTGCTTCCTAATGGGGAATGTGTGTGAAGTTACCACTTTATATGTTAATGAGAACATTAGTGTAACCTTAGGGCACATTTTATGAGAATAAGTGAGTCATTTGAAGCCACGAGCTATCCTGGATTTGAACCGTGTAAAGCATATGTAATAACTACATCTTAAGAGCATTTAATTGAGAGAAATTCTTGGGTGGTGTGATATACTTGTAACTTCGCACTTGCTAGAAGCATATAAAGCATACGCCCTATTGAAAATGCTATGAATAATAGTTGTATATAGATTTAATTTTGTTTCAAGATGTAAATAACTATTTCATACTAAATAGGTAAAATTATTTAACTAAATAAAGTAATATTATTTATGAATTGCTTGCATTGTAATCATATGTTTCTAACTTTATTTATATTTAATTTGAAAGAATTGTATGAAATATAGAAACAAACAAAACTACTTTAATATTAAATGTAAATAAAGTAATATTACTTATGTTTCTGACGTTATTATATAGTTCAAAATAGGTAAAGAATTTAAAATTATTTTTCTTTTAATTGTTTAGGACTACTCATAATAATCAATTTCTACAACATTTAAGATAATCTTCTTACATAATTTACGATTTATTCAAAGAATAGAAGTAAAGAAAAGAGTGATATTAATATTTTTTCTCTCAGACACTGCATTTTAAAATTAAGAAAAATATGTATAATTCAATTTAGTATATTAAACAAATTTTTTTCTAAAAGGATCAGGCCTGAAATATCATTTTGTTCCGAAATTTCATCAATTACATAACACCCATGCTGATGTAGACGTAACTTTATGTTCCAAAACAAATTTTAGATGTTGAATTGAATTGCAAACCAGGACAGCTCTACATTTGTCAGAAAACTATTTGTTTAACTTCATTTCTAATGATAAGGGGAAAAAAGAAAACTAAATTTAGTCAACGAGTTTGTCCAAACTTATTATTAAGTTACATGCCAAGAAAGATCTAATAGATCTTTCTAGTAGGGTGTGTCTACTACTAGATATTTCTAGTACTAGTCTTTTTGGATAGTACAACTTTTGTCAATATTTGCCGTATGCTTTCTCTTCATTTTTTTTAAAATTCAAAATCGTTTGCTAAATTCTTGTTCTTTTCTCAAGGAATTATTAAGAAGTAACATTCATACATGCTTAAAACTCTGATTTAATGGTAAATCTCTTAAAAGATTTAAACTAATGAAAATTCCATAAAAAATACGGATTCAAAGATATTTTGTTGATTATCACATTTAAATTTTATTATTTTTTAATACTAAGTTCCATTTTTAAAATGATTAAGTATTTATTATATAAAAAAGTTAATAAATTTGATAATAAATTAATATTGGTCTAATAAATTTAACACATATTTAACAGTGGTGTAAAAGAAGATATTTTAAAGAAATTGTAGTTAAATCAAAACTTTCTTGCGTACTCTAAGGAACGTATCATGCCAGAGAATGCCTTATTGATGTGCAATAGCTGCGAAATATTAACTTTTGCCATGAATTTGATATTTTTACTAAATCTATCTTGCTATCATTGGCGAGTAAATTGACGATTATACTATGGCATGCATTAATAGTATCCAAAAATCAAAGCTGTGTTTTAGATATGTTTTGCTCAATCGACTGAAACAAAAATTTGGCACAAAACTAAACTTGTAGGAATAAATCTCAAGTTAAATGTTATATATTTAAGTCTCTACTTTTTTTTAATTAGAGCTTTTATATGCTCCTCAAAATGCAAAACGACAAACAGGCAATCCCTACTTGGATTTGTCTCAAAATTTGACAGTTGTCTTCACTATAGATGTTAAATCTGTGTACAGAATGTTATCTATCTAGCTCTCTTTGTTTTGTAATTATCGGGTTAACTTATATTCAAATAGGCGGATAGACGGATTTTCTCTGAACAGATTTTACACAAAATTCTACTGGAACCTGCAAATGTAATGCAAAGTCCGTGTACCAAATTTCAGCCGTCTAGCTCAAAGCGTCTTTGAGTTATATTTGTATATATTGTACAGACAGATAAACGGACATTTTCTAAAAAAATATGTTTTTCGAACTCAGGTAGTTCTAAAATGTGAAGATTTATCAAAATCTCGATCTCGAATCTTTAAACGATTACATATATTCTCTATTTACGTATATGAGAAGATAAAAACAATTCTACTTACATAACATCTTAAAATAGCTTTAGCTTGAATAAACATTCAGTAAAATTTTGAGATTGCGATTACGTAGTTAAGCCGCGAACTAAAAAAAAAATGCAATTTCTGATTATTTTAACTATAAGAGAAAATGTTAATTTAATAAAGAAACACGCATGGACCATGCTAGGTAATAAAATATCGGTTATACTCTGTTTCCTGGCACTAATTTGGTGGAAGAATGTTTAATTAAAAGTTTTACAGACTCGTGAGAAAACAGAAATAAATTTTCTCCATTGCTTATTCTTAAAAATACATTTTCAGTTGCGATGATTACATTTCTGTCCCATGGTTGGAGTTATATGTTCTAAAAGCAATTGAAGAAAGAGAAGCAGACATGTATAAAGGAATTGCCAGTTATTAAACATTTGTATTTCAAAATTGCTACGCATAATATAATCAGTTATACATAAAAATAAAGAAAGACCGTTCATGTTTTCAACAATTGTTCGATGAATAAACTTTCCCCCTGTTAACAAACATTTAATAGGTTGGAAAGTTGTTCAACAACTCATAAATTTTTACTCTACCAATGGAGCTTAATGAGTGATTGAGACATTCTTTAAGTTCAATGAGTGATATTGGCAATGAAGCCATATAAACAAAATGTTTGGTACATTCATGTGAAACAAATCACATTAAATTAGATTCAGGGATCTAAGTGGTCATGTGATGACGGATAAATTAGTTCTCGGTCTAAAGATGTGGAACCTCTTCACTTAAATAGGTTATGAACACCCAGAATTGATAGAATGTGGTTCTATCTGATTGAAAGCTAAAGTATGTACTATCTTCGCTAAGATAACCGCAGAAATAATCCTATTTCCAATATATCCAGATAATTGCCATCTGTTGGACGATCTTAAAAACAAAATATACAGTGTTTTTTTTTCTTTATTTTTTTCTTTATGACAATTTATACCAGCCTTGAAAAGTGATAAAAAAGGACAAATGAAGAGGAAGATTTTGTTAAAATTGAACAATTGTCATGTGACATGACAATATTGTATGTTAACCATCGTATAAATGCTCTTACCAAAGTCGGCTGGAACGTACGAACAGATGTATACACTATTTCAAGTATTTTAGAATCTGTTGGTAAACAATATATGTTTTCCACATTGTACCGAAGACCACTCCATGCTACCCGTAGGAAATTGACAATCATTTACGCTAAATACTCATTCAGCGAAAGCTTATTTAAACATCCAGGAACTACTGCCAAACCAGACAACATACTTTGTGACAGGCTGGAGCAAACGAAAGACTACCGCTCCAGTTGGGCAAAATAATTTTACATATATTTAAATATTAACAAATAGATTATTTACAATAATTTTGTTTAAGAAATCAAACTTATAATTGGAAGTTTGCTACCTGCTTTGTCATAATTTAGGATCTGTGAATTTCATATAAATCAAAAACATATTTACAAATAAATCTGTCTTCCAGATAACAGTATATTGAAATGGATACAATTTAAAAAAAATAACTTTACAGAATTTGAATAGAGTTATTTACAAAAAAAAGTGTAGTTGGGTGTCTTTTATTTTGATACACCCAAATATTTTCCATATATACAACAATTATAGCATCCACTTTCTCCTTATATTTTATAATTTGTACTTATGCGAGACAATTATTATTTAACATTACAGCAAATAACATAATTTGTGACAGAATCTTACCTTGTATAAGCACAGTCGAGCTTCCTTGTGCTGATTCATCACTATTGTAAATGAAGCACTGATACATTCCTTCGTCTCCTAATCTTACGTTCGCGATTTCTAACACGTTATTGCTTTGTTGCCTTATCCGATTGTCCAGGACTAAAGGCTTTAAATTTTTCTTCCATTTCAAGTATAATATTGGAGAACCAGAAACTTCGCAACGCAAAGATAAAGATGTGCCCACTGTGACAATGGTATGAGAAGGACTAATGGAAGCTCGGAGACTATCTGTAAAACAAAATCATTCTATAGAAAATGTTTTATGTAAAACAGATATTAAAGTCTGTAAACTTACATATGCTAGATACGCATGCTTGATTGATATTTCTTAATAATTGATTCATCAATAATGTAATCATCCACAACCGTCTGTATCAACAGGCGGAGTTAAAAAAAATACCCCATCATTTTCGGATGGATTCGGAAACCAAACTTCTGTGTAGCATCTTCAGGAAGGACTTTTTTATTCTTTTTAATTCAGCTTTTGATAGGTTTGTGAATAAAGCTAATCATGAATAAAAATTAACTATAAGATCGTAAACCTCACATTTTATTTATGTTTTCTTTTTATTCTGGAAAGGTAAATGATCTGAGGTCTGCAATTTTTATTACTGTATATTTTTGCTGATCTTGATATTTTAATATCAATGGTATAATTTTCCTAATACTTTATTCCTGCATAATATTTTTTTTTCGTATTTGGCAATGTATTTTTTCCCTATGTTTTGCTATTCCCTATTTGTTTCAAACAGATTGTAAGGATTAGTTTTATATGAATGTTTATGAACAAAATGGATACAGATGATCCCATTTAGGGAAACAAAATTTCCAATATTATTATGCATTTACATGCAAAATATGTTACACACATTTTGTTTTAAATTTCTTTAGTTCTCTACATATAAGAACGGGATTCTCTATCACAATTTCTTTACTTAATCTGAGACGGTCGCATACGAGATATTGTTAATAAAATAAAAGACTGTCTAGACGGACATATGTTTTAGTAAATGAATAATTTATAGTGCATGTTTCCTAGTGTCACTTTTCTATCTCTTTACAACAAATAATTAATTATAGTCTTACAATTTTGGTGGTTTCTATTATAAAAGTAATTGGTTTTATAAATTTCTTAGTAGAAACATGTCTTAATGAAATTTCTTTTCTACAAATTAACTCTTTCCCTAATTTTGACAACGCATTCAGAAAAATAACTACTAGAACCATAAGCATAATTAAATCTCAAAATTCTCACCCTTGAAGCAAAAGATGATATTTTCTAGTAACATTAATAATGATTTAGTTGGGATTGCTATATAATTAAATTTATTCATTAAATATCAAATCAACATTTGATTTGCTATGTTTCAACAATAAACAAACAATATATATTTTAAAATTTACTTTATTATTTCCTTTGTATATTAACAGAAAAAATAGCTTAAAACTTAAAATTATCTTCAATTAATCTGTCTTAATAAATTGAATTATATTGTGCTAAGATATTTCATTTTAAAATACTTGAAATTTCTGTCATAGATAAGACAGTTTAACTGACATAACATATATATTTATACATTTCTATACACACGATATGCAGATTTTATTTCCTTATATAAATTTATATCAATTATTTAAAATTTCTAATGATTATAACTTTTATCTAATTATAAATGCTGTTTAAGAATATTTATTATAAGAAGATAAATATAATAATAATTTAAATTATCCTATTTTTATTTAAACATCTGCAAAAGGAATAAAGTCTATGAAAGCAAAATTCAGCGAAGTTGAATTCATTTAAAATTTTGCAACTATTTGTAATTTAATAATTTTGGTAACATTCAAGATTTGCTAGATATGATATACACAAAGTAACTAAACTTAAAAAATTTTCTGAGCACATTTAAGAGCTAGATTATGTTAAACCTCAAATATGAATTTAAAAAAAAATATTAAAAATAAAATTGGAATTACAAACTCTGCAAATCTCATATACTTAAACAATTTCATGACATTTAATTTGAAAGTTGCCTAATACCAAGCAATACAGAATTTCATATGATATTGTTTAATATTTTGAATGAACCATATCCTAAATAAATTACACAACATTTGGTCGGAAAAATTTCCTTGTGATAAATAATATCCCCGTAATAAATAACCTTTTGACAAATGGTTCATAATTTATATCTTACCTCTAACGGTTAAAACAGTATGGACTTGCTCCTGCCCTTTGCTGTTGTTAACGACACAAACATATTTTCCGCTGTCTTGAAGAGTGGCTCTGTGAATAACCAGCATGCCTTCCTGCTCTGTGATCTTGTGATTATTCGCAAATGATGTCATGATACTCGAATCTTGCCTGTACCACCGAACAGATGGAACTGGATAGCCATGAGCTACACATGGAAGCCATATTGTCTCTCCATTCTGCTCTTGAATGTCTCGTCTCCAGTGGACGATTCTAGGAGGCACTGATCCATGGGGCTCTAAAACGGCACAAAATAAAGTTCCAAAAATGAAATATAAGGCTCATTGAATTATATTTATCGTGCATTTTACTTAAAAAGAAAAATGATAATTTCATTTGTTGTTAAATAAAATCCGTTTAGATTTAGTAATCCAAATAAACATAATTTTGTTTCAGATTTAAAAAAATGGATGATAAAATGTTATTTCTTAGGACGATGAAATATGTTGTATTAATGTTCATAATTTTAAGCCCTCGGAAGGGTTTATTTACATTTCATATTCGGCTCATTTTTAGAATAAAAGCCACACATTAATTAATTAACATGTTTAAGCGATGATAGATAGAAAACGCATAAAATGATCAAATGTTCCATACATCACAAAGATAAATAATGCGCTTATCTTCACTTAAATGTTATTTGGTTATGCTAAATTGGCTTTTCCTTGAGATTATAATTCTAATCATGTCATATTCGAAAATTAAATAAAAGGAAATCCGAAATATTTGAGAAAACAATTAAGGAATTTTAATTTGAATTGCGTCAATACCTTATTAAATGAACAAATTTACTAGTAAGAATTTAAAAAATAATTTCCAGGTCAGCATGATAACCACACAAAATAAAAATTATAATAACAGAAGTCATTACTATGAAAAATGAGATAAAATATAATATAAAATAAAAGATTTAGTATTTAATTTAATTTTATTATTCTTTTTAGCTATTTAAATATCTGAAATAATTTTTCATTTGCTTGTTATTTTCTTATATATTAGAATTATTTTCATATGAATCTCAATTAAACAAGAAAATGAATTTCCCACGAGATCTATCTCAATGGATGCTGCCTTTGCAGAATCCAATGTCACTTGAAAAATTTTGATGTAACACATTAAAAAAATATTTACATGAAGAAAATTATCTTCATCAGAGGTGCAAAAAATTATATTATTTTCTTTTATATATGGAGAGGTAAATAATTGCTCGTTTTCATGCAATTATTTTAAAATGATGGCAGTCAATTTGGAAAACTTTTTTTAAAAAATTTGATTACAATGAATTAATTTCTAACTTTTCTATTTATATTAGATTTAATAAGACTAGAAGATAATAAAATGCATATATTCGATTGAAATATATTCATAAAATTTTGGAAGAATTATGAAAGCTCCATATGTAGATAATTTAATCCATTTTTATACTATGAGAAGTTAAAAAGAACACATATTTATAAAAATTGTCTCTTTTAAAGATAATAAAGACTTTTAAATTAAAATTATGAACGGCTTTTGATAGTGAATTTAATTTAGTTTAAAATACAATTTTTATTAGTCTAAAATCTGTCTTTGCGTGCTGCCTGGTAGAGTATGCCAAAACACAAATACAAATATATAAAATAACTGCCGATTCAAATAATGCACTGAATATTTGATTGTGGAATTACTTCATTTGATTTTTAAATTTCCATATTAGCTACAAATCAAAGAATACATTAAAGTAAATTTCAACAGTATATTGTAATCCAAGGCCAAAAAATGTTGAACAGTGTCTTAAAATAACATAATAGTTCCCTTGGCTATAATCCATATTAGCGTGCTTATTCATATGGTCAAGAATGTCAAGTTGCCAATGCTAAAATGCAAATGATTACTGAGGCAAATAATGCACTTGATATTTACTTGTGGAACTACTTCATTTGAATGTTTAAATTTCCATATTGGAGATAAATCAAAGGATACATTAAAGTAAATTTTAGTGGTATATTATTATACAAAACTAAAAAAAAAGAATGAACAGATATTTTAAACAACATAATCGTTTTCTTGGCTACAATCCATATCTTTATTGCTTGTACTAGTATAAATTTTGTATTTCATATACATATGAATTGCAGAAATATATTTGAGGAAATCAAGTAAAAGGATATGAATAAAACGCTTCTCTATAAGGAATTTAACATGGGATTTAAATATTATCAATAAATTCTTAATGATCTTAATGATTGAAATTGAGCAAATGAAAAAAATTCTATGGCGTTTCCATTCAACTGAAACTGGATGACTGCTGACGAATTGCTACAATAAATAATTTAATTGGTTAACGATATATTCATATAAATAAGAATGGACACCTGAATATAACGTCAGACATTCCAAGAGAATAAAATATGTTTTTATCTTTGTTCATCAAACAATTCAAAATGTTCCAAAAATTGTTGCTGTTGAAAATTTCCAAAAATTGCTGATGTATGAAGGACATCATGGATACGTTAACAAGATTGATGAGAAATGGAGAATGTTTTGGATATATCCATTAAATATTTCCAAAAAATGTTGATGTATTAATAGTACTTTGATAGAGTATTGATAAGAAATGAATTGAAATATCTATCTCATGTTTCCAAAAAAAAACAGTTTATGAATGACATCGTAGGAATATACGATGTAGGAGTGTACGTAGTATATACACGATACGATGTAAGGAAAAAACGATGTAGGAATGTGCGTAGGAATATACATCGTATTCATCGTATACCTCAATGGAATTCGTCAGAAATGTGGAATGATTTGAAATATTCACTGATTTCCTAAAAAATGCCGAAGTATGAACAGCATCGAAGCTACGTTAACGGGACAGAATGTATTGGTCAAACCTGAAATAAAATTTTGTTCATCATAAATTTTAAATTGACAACACAATAGAGAAGACACAGTTGAGTATATTTGTAGTAGCATCCTCTATCTATTTTTCAACCAATATTTTGTAAGTTAACCATTACAATGCTGCAGGCATTAATGCCTGAACATGATTAATGTATAATTTATTTACGAAAGATACTTTTCTTTAATCTTTGAAAGGGGCATTATGGATATGTATTTCTAAAATATTATTAACTATTAAATATTATGCACACACTTTTCTTCATACTACTAGAAAGTGTTCCATATTCATGAATGATAAAAACCACAGTCACCAAATGATATGTGTTGATGATCTTTTTCAAAGTGGTTGTTATTAAATGAAGTGACCTGCGCATTCACTCTATATAAATTCACTTAGAACATGTATGATATATGGTGAAAATGCAGTGAATGAAGTGGCTTACACGTTTAATCTATCTTAATTTTTATAGAACAATATGGAAGATGAATGCTAGAAAAGATGCATTAATAAGTAGTCTTAGTCATTAAAAGTTATTAAAGAACATTACAATATTAGAAGATAATACCAGTATGTTTTAGAGGACGCTGAAACACAACGCATTTAAAGGAATCGTGCCATACCTCCGGAGTATTCTAGGAAGAAAAACGGTAGAATATAGCAATTGGCTTGTTGCAATGAATATATTAGGTTGTTCGTAAAGTAATTTCATTTTTTTCCCAACAGTGGACAAATATTTTTCCTCACAGCGAATTTCACATTATAGCAAGATTGGCGTGTGAAAAGGTTCCATTGATTTTTACACTGTAGTTATGGGTTGGTGCCCTGTTAAATAGAAAAAGTGAAAAGCATAATTTTCACCATATTTAACCATATTACTGTTGAAAATATAAAAATGTTTATTTTATACGATTTGTATAAGGAAGATGTATTGACAAAACGCTAATGGCAAACTTATTTGCAAAATTTCGATTCTGCAATTTTGATGTTGAAAATGTACCACGTTCTGGAATGCCAATTGAAGTTGATCTAATATCTTATTGGCGTTTTTGTTTATAAAGTGAATTTTTATAGACATGTTTAAAAATTTAGAAAGTTAATAACAGTAGAGTGGAAAAAATCATCAGTGATGTCTAATTTTGATAATGATATCATACTAATTAATTATACAAATAATAATTTTAATTGTAATATTTAACGCTTAGTCAACAGAAAACGAAATTATTGAAAAAAATGTAAATAATTGTGACAGCTCGTCATTTATATGAAATTGAAAATCCAAAGTCTAATTTAAAATTCTAACATTATTGAATGAAAGAATGTTAAACAAAAATATATATAGTATATATATAAAAGTAAGTTTTTTACAATTTACTTTTATTTATTGAATTAAATGTTTACCTTTTTGTAAATAGAAATCCACTAAACCAAATCATTAAAATATAAGTTAACGTACATTTTTAAGGATTAAAAACAAAAATTAGATATTAAGGGAAAACCAAAGAAATTATTTTTTATTTATTAATAAGTCAAACAAATATATAAAATCTGCTGTTAAAAAGTAATTTGTTCATTTATTCCAGCGGTCAATTTACATAATAACCAATTTCTCATGAAATATTTCATATTAATTTTAATTTATTTATGATAAAACTGCGTAACTACAATGTCTGTTATTCTTAGGAAGAACAGCTTTCATCTTGCACACACACACTAAAAAAAAATGTACAAATAGCCGCCAAAAGAAAAAAAAGACAATTGATAAGTGTCAGATTGCTTAATTATTATTGCAACAACCATTCGAAGAAGCAATAAAACGCCGAAGTCATCATCGTAATTACCAAAAAGGTAATTTTCGTCTTTTAGATGCGACGAAACTGTCTCGTTGTTTTATTGCTCATTTCTCAAATCCACTTTTTGGACGAATGATGGGTTTTATTCAGTTTTGTTTGCCATTTTTTAAGCTTAAATAAAACATTGACTTTTTTTCTTTCCCAGAATTTTGTCGCATTTATCTGAGGCTAATTATATCACATTAAGAGTTAAGAAAGAATACATTTTTATTTTTCACATTTATTTTAATTTTTAACACAGACATTTTCAACCGTCTAAATTTTTGATTACGGTTATTTAGATGAAGAACATAATAAATAAAATTGTCATGAATATTTTAACCGACGGGGATTCCTAAAGTATTAAAAGGACTTTTATTTGCTTAGAATGAATTAGATGATTTTAATTGTAAGGTGCCTTTTCTACACATAATTGAATAACTAGCACAAAAATTATTTGTTTTTCACTGTTACTAGAGATGAATCTCATTTTTTATTTCCACAAATAATAGAGCAGAATGTGCGTGCACTTGCTCGCTTGCGCGCATGTGTCTGTGTGGATATTTTTGAGTCAATGTGAACTTCCTAGTAATTTTTAAAAAAATTTATTAGAATTTTTTATTAATTAGAAATTAAGCGATATTTCGAAATCTTTCTGTAATAATTTCTAATCTATAACAATAAAGATTTTTAATGATAATTAATGCACTATAATTAGAATTTAATTAGAAATAAAAATTTATTAATTAGAAATTAAGCGATATTTCGAAATATTTCTGTAATAATTTTCAAAATAATAAAGCATGATAATGATTCTTACATTTTTTAAATGTACCTCCCCATTTTTTAAAATATATCCTTTTAAATACACCTGATTTTACAAATATACCACTCCATTAGTATATCTGTAACTGTTTAAAGAATATCGGGTTCTATCATTTTATATAGTATTTTTTCAGCTATTTTATTTGCTTTATTAATCTCAAATTTTAATTATTGATCTTTTACCGAATTATTCCGTAATGTGCTAAATGTAATTACACTTCTATGTTCATTTCCAAACATATCTTTAAGCAGTATAATCTATTGTACCACTAAAGGTAAACTAACCAACAAATTCTAAAGAAAAAAGTTTATTATTAGTGCAGTTTACATAAGAATAGGGAACGGAAACAATATCACAAAATATACCATATAATTTATACGGTACTTAACTCGGTAATGTATCTTGCACTGGACATTTTCAGGTCATCAATCTGTAATTGGCGTAACGTAGTTGAAAAAGGATGACCAAAGCAATTACATTTTTAATGCCATGGAACTTGATTTCATTAGAATTGTTCATGTATGCAGTGCAAGAATAGGCACGAGGCTATTAAAACAACATATTATTTACAAAAATATGATACTTAAAATAATTTATTGAAGTAACCATAAACTTAAAAAGTATATGAGAACTTTTAATGAAACTATACGCAGAAAACATTAACTATAACCTATTGTGGTTAGTTTTTAGTAGAAAAAAATCAGAAGGAATGTATGGATGAATAAAATATAATTCATCCATATTGGTGGAAGTGAACTTTAACATAGTCACATCTTCGTGACAGTGGTTAGATTCAGAGTCCCTCTAAAATTTTCATCACATCCTGACTATAATGTTGCTGAAAATCAAACTTCTTTATGTTAGTGTGATGCCACTTTAAGTGCCGTTTCTGACATTTTTTTATTAAGTTCAGAATTTCTTTTAAATAAATTTATGATACTTAAAACGTTTTTTTCTGCTGAATATTCTTGAATATTAATCTATTAAGTGAAATAGTTAATCGTATTTTCTTTCTTTTGCCAATTATTACCAACAGCAGTGCATTACTCATGAAACTTGATTTAGTTTCAAATTATTTACATATTTGTAATATTTCACTTCGTCAATCATTCACATAGGATTTTTTTAAAAGTTATATCTCTTCAGAAACACTGTTAAAACTTATTCGATTTTGGTATCCTCTAATTCCCTATTATCTATTTATTTCAAAAGCTTTAATTTCGTATTTTTGCTATAAAAATTCTTTACTGAAAATTGTCTCAAGGATCTTTTATCAAAACTTTCACCCATCCAGCAATAATATTCATCGAGAATTGATTTAAAAAGAATGGCAAAATATTGGTAATGAGCTGAATCTTATTTCGAGCAAAAAATGCTTTTATACATTCAGCTTATTATCTATTTATCAAAAATTGAATTATTTTCATTAGTTTTAATGACTGAATTTTCCAAAATTTAGCTTCAAAATATTCTTTTATTGATAAATGAATATACAGCACCATTGTTAAATCGATATTTGCGTTAGAATGGCCTATCAAATGATCACAAAAGTAGAATTAAAAAAAATTGAACTACAATACAAATTGGCATAATTTGCTGTCTTAAATTATTTCATTTCAAATGATTAAAAAATGGGATATAAAATTAGATTACTTCATAATTCTTTGAAACATGGAATTAATCTTGCTTAAATGCATTGTAAATAAGTTAACTACTAGGCGTTAAGGCAAATTAGACATGGCGAGTATCATAGATATTCATTGCCAAAACTTGGATAAATAATTAAATTAAAAAAATAGGTTTATTTTCACAAAGAATTGGAATCAATAACAATAATTCAGTGATAATTTTAAAATGCATTGAAAAATTTATTATCAAGAAAATTTTTACTTCTTATTTTTATTTTTTATTTTTCTTTAATACTGAAATTTAAAAATATCTGCATTATTTCCTTGCATTAAACAATATTTTTCATTCCGAAATTATTTCTACGAAATTAGCATTGTAGAGGATTAAAGCTTTTCACTAAACAAAACAATTCCAATTCTTTTGTAGAATTTTTTTTTTGAAATATTTCAGTCCTTAAAAAATATTTTCGTGTCATTTCCTTCGTCGAAATCTTTCTTAAAGTTTTTATTCCGCGACCACGCTTTTAAACATTTGAACGAAAGCCAATATTTCTATGTTTATGCATTCAGATAATGTTTCTTTGGCTTGGAAAATGGTTTTCATTTTTCATTCATTCTATTTATTTTAAAATGGAATCGTCGAGATGAAGAAACAAAAACAGAACGTGAAAGCCAAGTATTAAAGGAAAAATTTGAAAGTAAAATGTATAAAAAAATAGTTTTATTAGATTGCAATTTTATAAAGCTTTTAAGAATCATACATTTGCAATTGTAATAGTGTTTTTAACCTTTTTTTATTGTAAAAATCAAATTCCAATAATTTTGATGTTGCAACTAAATTCTATTAAATGCTTCTACAAAATCAAAGTTTATTAATTCTTAGAAATATGAATTTAATATTAAACTGTGATAAGAAAGAAAGAATTATTTAATTAAAAGTATTTTATTTTTATAAATTTTGTTCAGAAACTTCATAAATATAAATTGTTTGTTTTTAATGTTGTAAACAAAAACAAAATGTGTAAGACAAGCACTAAAAGAAAAATTTTAAAGTAAAATGTATAAAAAAGGCGTTTCATTAAATTGTAACTTTATAAAGCTTTTAAGAATTATACATTTGCAATTGTTATAGTATTTAAACATTTGTTTTACCGTAAAAACAAATTCGAATATTTTTGATGCGACGAATAAATTTTATTAAATTTAATAAATTTTATTATTATTATGTTATTAAATTATTATTATGTTATTAAATTATTATTATGTTATTAAATTATTATTATGTTATTAAATTATTATTATTATGGTATTAAATTTATTTTACTATCAAAATTTATTAATCCTTAGAAATATGAATTTAATATTAATTTGTAATAAACGAGAAAGAAATCTATAACTAAAAGTGTTCTATTTCTTTAGATTTTGTTTCTTCTACATATCTTTATACATATAAATGGGATTTTTAAATGTTCTAAAATGCTTAAAACACAAATTGCTTTTTGAAATATTCTAAATTTTATTCTGAATTAAAAAATTTTAAAAATAGGAAAAAGTTTTCAGATGGATGTGTTGCCCATCAGAATCAATTAATAATTTCTTAAAAAACTCGTCATAAATGTCATAGAATTCAGAGAATAAAAATAAATCAATCTAGGATGCCATTAATTTAATAATTTCGCATATTTAAAAACCATTTCAGTAAGAAAAGACAATATTTTAACTTGTTTAAAAATATGAATACTTTCAATTTCCAAGAACATTATGTATGTTGGCTTTAACATTAAAATGCATTTTCTAAGAAATACTTCTGTAGTAATTAAAATTATTAACAAGAAATCAAATCATTTATAAACGATACCTTATAGCATGTAGAGAAGAAGTATTTGGCAGTTATATTAATGAAAAAATGTAATAAGGGAAGTTACTAAATATAATTTATTTTTAATGTTTGATTTATAGTTTTATAAATGGATATTAAAAGTTATCCACACTCTGTAAAATTGAATACATATACAGAATACAGTTTTAAAATGCGAATTTAATATATAAAAAAAATTGCGGTGAATATTTACTATGGAATTTTGTTCGGATTTCTTTTAAAAGTGTAGTATTAGGGAAGGAAATCAAAATATTTTTTTAATAATGTAGTCAGCATTAGGTTTTTTATCCCTTTGCTCAGAACGTGAGAAAATGCTTAAGTGAAAAGTTTTAAGTTCTATTAAGCGCGTGTTAGAATTAATTAAATAAAAGTAGGAATTATATCGAATGAAGGCAAAACATAGACTAAATTAAGACAAAAACCAGAAAATTAATTAAGATTTAAATTACATTTTTAAATGCCATTATATATATATACAGTAGTGGCCAAAAGTGTGGACATTTTTTGAAAGTTTCATGTTTTTCAACTTTGCGTGCTTGTAGAATATATTAATTTTCACTTAAATTCAAATGTTTATATAAATATCAAATTGAACGTAATTTAATGTAGAATTTAATAACAAAAACAGTATTACAATATCTGTATTACCAAAAAAGTTACGCTCATTTTAGTAAGATCTATATTAGATTTGCATTTTTTTTAAAGTGATACTTACACAATCAATACTTAGTAGGATAACCCTTATTTTTTAAGACAGCTTCACAACGTCTTTTCATAGAGTGAAAGAGTGTTTGGAGTTCATCTTTCGTAATCACATGATGCCAAGAATCAATTATAGATTCAATAAGTTGGCTTTTATTGGATGGACGTTTTTTTCGTACAAGAATTTTCAAACGTCGCCACAAATTTTCAATTGAATTGAGATCAGGGTAGTTTCCTGGCCATGGTATACATCTATGCCTTTATTTTGAAACCATGCTTTGCATACTTTTGCTGTGTGGCATGGAGCTGAATCCTGCTGAAAAATAAATGGTGCTTTGTTGGGGAAGAAATCCCTGATGGAAGGTATCAATTTTGGTTCCAGGACAATTTCGATGTATTTCTTGCTATTCAGGATGCCATCAATCACTTGAATTCGGCCCACACCATCTGAAGACATACATGTCCAAATCATGGCATTTGTTGTTGTTTTTATAGTTGCTACAATGCAATCAGGATGAAGCGCTTCACCTACTCTACGTCTCACGTATTTTCTACCATCACTACCAAAGAACGATATTTTAGTCTCATCGCTCCAGATTACTTGCTTCCATTGATTTTCTGACCATATAATGTGTTCTTTTGCCCACTTAACTCGTTTTTCGAGTTGCTTTTGATTTAAATATGGCTTTTTCCTTGGAATTCTAGCTTGTAGTCCAAGTCCTGATAACTTTCTTCTTTTTGTTCTTGAACTTACTGCAATACCCGCTGCATTCATTTCACATCTAATGGCATCTGATGAAATTTTTCTATCTTGAAGTCATAACCGTTTAATTTTTTTATCGGAAGTAGCAGTTGTGCATTTGTTTTTCTGCCTGATATGGCCATATTTTCCAATGATTTCGTTTTTTCATAACGTAAACAGAACGTTCGTAGAACAAGCGAGAAGTACCGGGATCTATACCTGGCGCCTGCACCAAAGAATGTCACGTAGATACTATAATATAGAACTTAATGACAAACACACAAGAAGTAGAGCTAAACCAATTTATTAACTGAACTCAGAACTGCGAATACAGTAACTGACAAATCTTCTGCTTTTATACAAGCAGAGAAAGTTCCAGAATACTCTTCTGGAGATAATAAGAAAAGTCCAGAACACTTGTCTGGTAAACTAAAGAAATGTCCAGTATCTTCTGGAACATGAAATAAAGGAAAACATAAAATCAAAGGATTAAGTTTTTGCATATACTATTTATCGTACTGTCTCAAGCGAGATTTGAAACCAGGCCTCTTGATCATGAGACTAGTGCCATGACCATTCGGCGATGGAGATTCGACGGTCTTTCTTCAATGCGGCATTGCTCCCTCCTTAGAAGAACAGCGTCTCGATGTTATGACATTTCATTGTGTGGCTCTAGCTCCCAATCGAGTCACAGGGCCAGTATAAGTTGTCGTGTCTTCACGGTGAGTAATCTCTTGAGAAATGTCTCTTTCCGGAACCTCCATTATTTTATAAGAATGTTGGTCGTCTTGTTCTTCTGGGCCATGGTATGGTTTCATGCGTAAAACGTGGACACCTTCCTTCGGTTTCCACCTTCCAGAATTAGGATCGAAATCGGCTACTTCATAAGTGAGATCGGAAAACCGTCTCAATATTTGATAAGGGCCGAAATACCTCTTGAGGAGCTTCTCAGGAAACCCCTTTTTACGAACTGGAATAAAAATCCACACCAGATCCCCTGGTTCGTATGCCACCATCCGATGTTTGGAGACATAATGTCGGCGATCTTTCTTCTGAGCTTCGAGAGTTCGTGCACGAGCTAATTGTCTCGATTCTTCTGCCTTATTGATCAGATGACTAACGTAATCGTCTCCTTGGCTGAACTCGTTGGGGCAGAGACGAAACATCGTATCCAACGGCGTTTCAGCTTCTAGCCCATGTACGAGGTAGAAGGGCGTAAAACCTGTCGTGTCCTGCTTGGCAGTGTTGTAGGCGAATGTGACGAACGGCAATATCTGTTACCAGTTCTTCTGCTCGACATCAACATAAATAGAAAGCATATCTGCTAGCGTTTTGTTGAATCGCTCTGTAAGGCCATTTGTTTGCGGATGATAGGCTGTTGTCATTCGATGAGTGATATTGCACAGTCGATTAATATCGGACACCAGCTTGGACTGAAAAACTTGTCCACGGTCTGTAATGATAACTCGGGGAGCTCCATGTTTCAGGATTTTGTCCTCTAGTAGGAATTTGGCAATTTGTGTAGCTTCCGCCGTCGGTAAAGCTCTGGTGACTGCGTACCGTGTCAAATAATCGGTGCATACTACAATACATTTGTTGCCGTCGACAGATTTTGGAAATCGTCCTAGCAGGTCGATTCCGACGCGATGGAAAGGAGCGGCAGCTGGTGGAATAGGCACGAGATAACCTGGTGGCTTTTGAGGAATAGAATTTCTCCTTTGACATTCTCGGCAGTGCATCACGTTTCTTCGAGCATTTCTGTACAAACCTGGCCAATGGAATCGCTTTCTTATTCTATCATAAGTCCTGGTGAATCCTAGATGTCCGGCGGTAGGGTCATCAGGGAGAGATTCTAGAATACTGAGCCGTAACTGCTTCAGGATCACTGGTAGAAATTTCTTTCTGGACGGATGAAAATTCTTCTTGTAGAGGACTCCTTCGACTACTTCAAAGTTCCCCAGCCTGCTTGCTTCGGTACTTTGTTGGTCTCTTATTATTCTTGCCAATTCTGGATCATTCATCTGTTCTTCTGAGAGATTAGTGAATAAAGTGGCACCTATGGAGTCCCCAGACCATGAAGCATCGACTTTCAATGGATTTCTGGACAGACCATCAGCATCTTTGTGTTTCCTTCCACTTTTGTACACCACTGATACGTCGTATTCTTGAAGTCGCACCGCCCATCTAGCGAGTCTTCCAGAGGGATCCTTCAGTCCTGTCAGCCAACACAGGGAATGGTGGTCGGTGACGATCTTGAAAGCCTTTCCAAAGAGATATGGCCGAAACTTAATTATGGCCCATATGGCCGCAATACATTCTTTTCAGTTGTGGAATAGTTTTTCTCAGCCTTCGTCAGAGTCCGCGAGGCATAAGCTATTACTTTTTCCTTCCCATCTTGAATTTGGACTAATACTGCACCGATTTCGTATCCACTCGCGTCGGTGTGAAGTTCCGTTGGTGCAGTTTCGTCATAAAGGCCTAAGACAGGATCAAAGGTAAGATCTTTCTTCAAGGTATTAAAAGCTTCCACTTGTTCAGGTCCCCAACAGAATTTTGTGTCCATCTTTATTAACAACTGTAGAGGTTCGGCTTTATGGCAAAAGTTCTTGATAAATCGGCGATAGTAAGAACAAAGTCCCAGAAAGCTTCTGATCTCCTGGATATTCCTAGGCACGGGAGAGTCACTCACTGCCTTTATTTTTTCTGGGTCCGGTCGTACGCCATCACTGGATACTAGGTGTCCCAAGATCTTTATCTCTTGTGCTCCAAAGCAACATTTTTTGGATTAAGGATAAGGTCGGCCTTTCTGTATACATTGAAGGACGGTATTCAACCTCTGAAGATGTTCATCGAATGTTTCTGAGAACACCACAATGTCATCAAAATAGCAAAGGCACTTTGTCCATTTTAAATGTCGCAGAAGATTATCCATCATCCTTTCAAAAGTTGGAGGAGCGTTGCATAAGCCAAATGGTATCACTTTAAATTCGTAAATCCCTCAGGTGTTATAAAAGCTGTTTTCTCACGATCGGCTTCATCCACTTCTATTTGCCAGTAACCAGAGTAGAGATCCATAGATGAAAAATATTTTGCCCTCTTCAATCAATCCAAGGTGTCGTCAGTACGCGGCAATGGATACAAGTCTTTCTTGGTAATTTTGTTGAGTCGGCGATAATCAACACAAAAACGCCAACTTCCATCTTTTTTCCTGACCAAGACGACTGGAGATGACCATGGACTTTCGTATGGTTGAATGATGTCTCTTTCCAACATTTTGGTTACCTCCTCACTGATAATGCGGCGTTCGGATGGGGACACTCAGTAAGCTCTCTGACTAATAGGTAAGTAGTCGCCTGTGTTTATTCGGTTTTTAGCATTGAGTTGACTTCCTTTATTGAAAGTCCTTTCCTTATAGAAAATATCTGAAAACCTCTGGAGTAGGTGCAGCATTCTTTCTTTTTGGTCGATTCTCAAATCCGGAGCTATCATCGTGGTACAATCGATGAAACCCAATTTTGCCTTTGAAGTGGTCGTGGAATAAAGCAATCCTTCGTCTATAGTATTTATTCAGTCCTCGCGTAAGGGTTCGGCATACCCGATGCACATCACTTTAGGGATGATCTGACGTTTCCCTTGTCCATTGGCAACCCATAGTTCGGCTTTACCATTAAGGAGCGTAACTATAGTAGATGGAATAGCAACTTCCTTGTTCAAGAGGAGCATCCTATTTCCCTCTACTATTACATCAATAGCTCGAAGGTTCTTACAGCCCAAGACGGTGACCTTTTTTATAGAACGAGCAGGTACTGTATAATCTTCCAATGTGAATAAACGGCTGGAGTCTGGAGTTTGAGATTCTCAAATGACGTCTTGAAACAAGAGCTCCGAACGGCCACAATCTATAAAAGCTTGAGATGTGCCCAAAAAGTCCCAACCAAGGATGATATCGTGACTGCATTGCGGCAAAACAAAAAATTCAAAAGCTTCAGGTCGGCCATTGATTTCGAGACGAAGCATGCATTTTCCCACTGGTCTCACGTAATTTCCATCGGTGACTTTTAAAAGAACATTGTTAGTTGTGGGAAACATAACTTTCTTCAGTAGCCGACGATACTTCTCCGAGATTACAGAAAATGAGGTTCCAGAGTTCACAAGGGCAGGTACTGGCTTATTGTCGACGATTACTTCTATGTTGTTTCCGGTCATCTTTGCGGCACAATGTTGCGGCATCGGAGGATTTTTGTCACTGGCTGCCTCACCCCCAAGGAAGGTCACACCGCTTAGTTTTCCTCATTTCTCCGGCTAGGAGATTGATTGGATCTTCTATATGGCGACGGAGATCTATAGCGGCGTGTCGGTGATCGTCTTCGTGATGGGCTGGGCGACAAATTTCGGACTGCTGCTCGGCTGTATTCGTAGGCATAGCGTCACTCATTCGATGGCGAAAGGCTGAAATCTCTTCTATTAGCCCGATATGAATCAAAAATAGCTTTGCGATCTCGGCAGTATCGAACTACATGGCCAGGGCGGCCACAATGGAAACAGACGGGTCTTCTATCAGGGGTGCGCCAGACATCTGTCTTCCTCTGTGGTTGTTGTTCTATGGGCATACGTCGTCTGGCAACATTTGCATAGGTAGGTTGGCGTCTTGGTTTGACCTTTGTCCACTCTGGTGTTGTCTGTGACAAAGGAGCCAAAGCATCTTCTACTTCCTCTCGAACAATGGCTTAGTGCCTTTGTCCTGGAGTTCGGGATCAACTACTGGAGATATATGGCGCTGGACCTCCTCACGTACTATTTGACGTACCAGTGATACTAGATCCAGTTGCTGGTCAATTGCAGCCATTGGTACCACATTTGGACGCCTTTCAAATTTCCTTCCCCGGATCCTCTTTTGTTGCATTTCCTCGATCTTTCTACATCATTTAATAAAGTCTTCGGTAGTGGTTATTTCTTTCATCAGTAGTGCCTGGTAAATATCTTCAGAGACTCCTTTCATCAAATGAGACACTTTCTTTTCTTCTGACATATTTGGTTTGACTTGAGGGCATAATCCCAACACGCTTTGGATGTATGACTGCGTGCTTTCGCCAGAATTTTGAGCTCGATACTTTAGCTCATCTTCTGCTTTCTTTACATAGTGCTGTTTTTCCCCAAAGGCCTCTTTCAACATTGATTTCAAAACATCCCAGGAAGTCACTAGAACAAGTCACTGAACCACCAACTTGTCTTGCAATTTCAGCATAAGAGAGGCCATTTTCTCTCAATATGACAATTTGGCTTCTTTTAGTAGATGTGTAATCAGTTCTTCTTGATGGTGTTGTTTGTTTAAAATTAGTTTAATTAAAAACAAGGACAAAATATTCAAAAATAGCAATACTCTATTTAATTGTACTAGTATGCATCATTCCGCAAAATATTTCCACAACAATAATTCTTTTACCATCCAAATAACCGAAATTATAGTTACAGACATTTGATGGGTCCTCAGAACAGTGTTTGTGATTGGCTAGTATGCTTTTATTACAAAACACGTCATTATTCAAAACGATTTGTGTTTGTTTGTTCTACTAAAATGAGCGAAAATTTTTTTGTAATACAGATATTGTAATACTGTTTTTGTTATTAAATTTTACATTGAATTACCTTCAATTTGATATCTAAACATTTGTATTTAAGTGAAAATTAATATATTCTACAAGCACGCAAATTTGAAAAATATGAAACTTTAAAAAAATGTCCACACTTTTGGCCAATATTTTTCATAATTATTAAATTCTCTTTCCTCAAACGTAATAACAGCATGCTTTGAAGTGGGTACATTTTTACTTCCTTCGGTAAGTTCGGTAAATATTCGTGTTTTTCGTTCCCTTTTTTTATGTTACTTTTTTTCAATAAATTGAAAAGTTGCTCTGACAGTTTAGCCAAAATATTAAAAAAAAAGACTTTATTTTTAAGTTGAAAACACTGATGAATTCTAAATAGGTCTGCAACGTCTGTAATTAGAATTGATAAAAGTACTATTGTTGAAGGATATGAAAAGACAAAATAGGGTTTTCAAGAAAAAGCTTTGGGTTCTCTGTGAAAGATTTAAGTGAATACTGAATGAAAATAGGTATTCTTAAAGACAGTGTTCCCATGAATGAGCTTCTATTTTATTCGGAATAAAGTAAAAGCTTATGTAAAAAAATGTTCCAAAACTTTAAAAGTGCAATTTTTAAAAAAATCAAGGCTTCAAAAATGGAATTAAAAAAATGGCAAATCCTTTGATATGCAATTGCGGGGAGATTTCAATTGTATGCATAACCAGTAATTAATAGTTTTGAAATTTATAATATGAAGAAACTATATTTTTGAGAGAAAAATCCATGATTTAAGCTTATAAATCTTAGCTTTAGTCATTTAATTATTATAATGCGTTTGTTCTTTTTAAATATAATAAGAAAATTAATCTTCTTTTTTTATATAATACGGAAAGTAAAACTTGCAACTCATGCATGAAATATAATCTTACATTTTCTAATGTTTCTGCCTTGGAATTTTATTATTTTCAAAAATGTCCTTAAGGTTTTTTTAAAGGTTCCGTTATTTCTGCGAATCTGAGTACAACTTTTAAAGCCAAAAAACATTCATAATTATAATGAGATAATTAAATATCACGCCCTCATAACCCTACTTTAATGTAAGCACAAAACAACCAAAAGGAAGCAGCAACTAAAATAAAAAAAAGAAAGCTTAGTCTAGATATTTTTGTTTCCCCGGCGAAACTTATGTACATTTCTCAAGACGCTGCAGTGTAGGTCTTTCTAAGATTAATGGAAGACAAGGAGTTTTCTGATGCGCAAACACTGTGTTGCATTCTAATGTATGCAGGGCCATGCTGTGGGAGCATAAATGTGTACATAGAAGAGCTTGCCATTCAGAAAGACAAAGAGTGGCATTATCCGTGTAAATACGGAAGATAATAAGGGATCAGCTGCATATAGCAGTTAGCTGAGCAGTAAATGTCTTTTATGAATATGGGATTGTATACACTAACTAGATTTGTCACTTATTCATTTAATTTCTACCCCATAAAATGAAGTTAGTTTCCCACCTGAAGACTCTATCCTTGTTTACATTACAGCATGCTGTGAAGAACCTAATTCATTATGTAGGACTAAGTTTTATTAATGCGTGTTTATATTTAATTAACATAAACATCTTTTACTGTAGTATATATCCGTCTTTTAATTAAACTACCTTTGGTTCTGAATATCATATAAAATATCAGATCTTAGTTTGGTGGAATTTTGATAACTGTTTTAAATAGAAAATTGTTTATATTAAATAACATTTATCGACAGCTTTTGCAAAAATATAGACAAATATTTTTCTATATAAATTCAAACATAAATAAAGATTTTCAAGATTATAAATGTTGTTATGCAAATTTTAATTTGCAACAAGAATTAATTTTGATTGTTCTAACACCAGATGCTAAACAATAGTTTATTTATAAAGAAAAATAATTCCTGATTTAAATATTACTTTTTAAAAAACTTTTTACTTGAATAAACTTCTTACTTTTCTTTTGCATTCATAATCTTTTTTCCTATGGCAGCAACATCATATTATTAAAGATAAGAATCAATCTTTTTTAATAAAAATTTTATCTTATATTTTATATAAATTAATTTCATGATAATTATATAATATCGTTAACTTTGAAAGAAAACTGATATAAATATAAAAGTTAGAATTACATAAAAATGAATGTTTGTATGGATGCATTTTATATGTCTATAGTTTTACCCGACTTTTATGAACTTTGTTTACATACAAAATTTTCAGAAAAAGAGAATTAAGTAAAACATAAATTAATTAAAAATTCACTAAGTTTTTAATGTTTTATTTTCAATACTTTTGAAAAATATTTTCTTACGAGTATAATTTTTAAGCCATATTTAATAATATTTAAAAAATTTTTTAAATGATTCCAATTTTATTTCCTTACAAGAAAATTTAATAAAACTTTAATATTTAATCATATATTCAATTTATAAAGAATTTTCATGGGCTATGTTTAACTTATCTCATTATTATAGCAAACATTACATTAGTGAGCTTTTTACTATTTTTAAAATTAAGATGAAATTTGCTTTTTTACATTAACCACTAATTTGGGTTTTAAATTCTACTGTTATTTCAT
>JAPMOR010072686.1:55131-72475 GCA_026543865.1 Argiope aurantia
GGTTATGTTTACATAAAAACCAAAATGATATTTTATATTAACTGATATCATTTTGAATGTTAATGCCATTGAGATTTTATAAATGTTATTTTGCAAACTGTTGATCTTTATTCGTTACCATTCATCAGGAATTGTAAGAGAATAGTAACATGTAGAATTAATTTTATATGTTTGTGAAAAATAATTATGAAAATAGAAGAGTTTTAGTTTTCATTTTTTTTGTCGAATGTATCCAAGAATTGCATACTCAATCCAAATTTTTAGAATATATAAAAAAAATTCTAATATTTCAAAGAAATTAATGTAACTTGCATAAACCTTCAAACTTCATAGCTTCTAACATTCAAGCCTTCATTATTAGTTTTAAAATAGAATACTTCATACATTAATGGAAAATTATTTACATATTTCAAAAATGTTCCAAGCATACTCTAATGAAAAAAAACTTTAATGCTCCTTTTTATTAATGAATTAAATTATTAATTTTACTTTTATAAATGCGATATTAAAAGTAAGTATTATGTTTTACGATTATATTGAAAGAGTTTCAAAATTGTCGAGTTAAAACAAAATTGATGCAATTAAAAAGGAATGACAGACGTGTTTCGAAAAAGAAAGGAGAAAAAAGAAAATAGTTAAGACTTTATAATTAATTATTCTAAATATATAATGTAATAAATCGGAAGTGCAGAATGTTTTTAAAATGTGGTGGGTAATTTTTAAAATAAGGTTGGGTAATTTACTGATTTTACTGTATACTTTTTTTCTTTTTTGTGAACTTAGATTAGCCAAGCATGTGATTTGCTTTACTGATTTTATTGTATCCTTTTTTTGTGAACTTAGATTAGCTTAGCGTGTGAGCTTAGAATTTGCTAATTAAACTTTTTTTCTTTCATACTTTTGTGATACATCAACATATAAAATAGAATTTTTCTTTTAACCCAATACGCACAACTTTTTTAAGGAGACAGTGAGGACTTCGAAATAAGTAAAATTGGACAGAAACATGAAATATTTTCATCGTTTCCTCACAAAAATATATATTTAATATTCAACTAAAATAGTATTATAATATAAAATGTTCAATAAAATAAATCTCTACTCTTCAATCTCTAGCAAGCTAGAGATCAAAACACATTTTAATTTCTTTCCTCAAAATTGTAATTAGATTATTGTAATTAGTTTTAAGTATCTTTGAAATGTTCCAGGTGTCTTAATTTTTTAAGAAATTACATAGAATTGATAATAAAGATTTCGGTTAAACATTGAAAGAAAATAAGGTATGTATTTTATATTTCGAGTTTTTTTGACATTAAATGTCAATCTTAGCTCCGAAAAACATGAAATTCTTATAAAAATAAAGTAAATGCGCTTAAAAATATTTTTTTTAAAAGAATCAGCATTTAGTTGGAATTACAAAGTCATACACATATTAATTCCAAATAAATTTGTATTAGGTAGTAAAGAAAAAAAATAACAGAATAATTAATAACTAAGCCGCCTGAAATATTCTGAAATTTTTAAAAAAATATGTATTTTTTAATTTTAAAAAATATAATATTTTGTTTTAAAAAGCAATTTGACGTATTCTCAAGGTAACTCAAGTGAACTTAATTTTACAACTTAAGTAAATAGTTCGATAAAATGCCTAAGAGAGTTCACCACCCCCATAACTAAACATTTCTTTGATACAAATAATTTATATATTTAAAAATAAATGTTCTTATAGAAATGATATGCAGAAATGGCTCTACTCAACAATCTGGCAAAAATACTCGTGGATTATAAAACCTTTTTTTCTGAATGAACTCCTTACTAAACCTACTAGCGATAAAAAAACCGATGAAAAAAACTCTTTGTATGCTTTAAGAAACAACTCACACATTCCACAAGTATATTCTTAGACGCAATTCTATTCGCAATCTGCATTTCCAAATCACGCGTTCTCTTCATGTAATGGATTTCTACGCCCTTCGCCTATTTCCTATGGAGTTTAAAGGATTGAAAGCATCTACGCCTTGACGGTTTCTTTCCTGGAAGCATCTCGTATCACAAACAACCAGAGTTTGATATAAAGAAGGAATCCATGTGAACACGAGGAATCCAGAATCGGGAAAGAATTTATATCTCCAGCAAAATTCGAGGGAGGTGGAACACAAAGGCATCTAACACAACACATGTTGAAAATAGAGCCTCTATATTTTGGCATACTCTGCCAGGGGTATATGTTTGGAATAAAGTATTTGGAAACCAGAAACACGCTTCATATTTTCGTAAGAATTGAAATTCTTTCGGCTTATATTTTGTTTTAAAAATGGACCTTTCTACTTCTATTGAATATTAAGCTGTAAAATCTGAAAGATTGGAAAGTCAAAATATCATTTTTTATAGGCAATTTTGAGTGTTTATCATCGTGTAGAATTATAAGAAGGATTGTTATTCCTTTAAATTGTTCTTAGAAAGTAATCTCAATTTTTTTACAGTTTTTTCTATTAGAATTAAATACAAAAATAGATTTTGTGTTTTATATTGATTGCATGAAATCTTATCTGTTGATAGCAAATTAGTTTTAGGCGAATTTCTTAAAATATGCATAAATGGTACTGTATTTTGATTTATAAGCTATTCATAAACCCATTGATGAAAAAAAATATGATTGCAGTGATATCAATAAATAATGAAAAAAGGCTAAAATCTATGTGTTTTCGTTGTATAGAACAGATTGTACGAACCAGAGCTATAACGTTACTCGATTTTTCAACAATATGCCTAAATGGTACTCTATTTTAATTTATACGATTTTCATAAACACATTTATGAAAAAAATATGATTGCAATAACATCTATGAATAATGAAAGAAGACGCAAACCTATATATATCTTAGTGTGTGTTTTCATTATACAGAACATATTATAAGAATCAGAGCTTTAACATTTGGTTCATTTAAAAAAGTCCCTAAGAGTTCTTTTTTAAATTTTAATAAAAATTTTAAATAATGAAAAGTTAAACGCGATTCCATCGTTTATTTACCACAAATTTGGAAAATATGATACCGTAGAAGTGAATTGCAATCTTCTCAAAATTTATTTTATCAGTTTTCAATAATAATTCAGCTTTTTTTGTAATGTTTAAATAGATCTTTAAAGATGTTTTGACTATATTAGAGAAATTTTATCTTCTTTTAACTGCAATATTTTTGTTGTTGTGATGAAATTCATATCGTTTCTATTGTCACTGCAATTATTTCAATCTAAAGTTTCCTTCAATTGATTTCAATCCAGGTATCACGATTCGGCTATTTCTTTCATATTAAATAGCATCCTTCTTAAAGATGCTTACCATAGAATTTTTAAAATCTCATGCATCTGTAATTAGGATATAATTTCAAAAATAATCAAAGATGAACCATTTTTTTTACTATGAATCCGCTTTTTTAATATGTCTGTTCTATCTTGCACTGTAATTGGTTTTATAAAAATATATTATCGTTCTGATAGCTCGAAAATGCTTTCTCATTATAATAAACTGAATGCTTTGTTGAATTAGAAAAAAATTAAAGAGTTACCCTATAAATATTATGCATATCATGGAATGCATTATAAAAACGTTTCTGTGCTTCATATAAATTTCAACCATGAAAGATTCTGCAATCTGTCCCTATGTTTTTTAATAAGCATAGTATTTAAAAATATTTGCTATAGTATTAATTTAAATTTAATCCCTCCCAATATAAAATTAAAGTTCAAACTTTAGGTGAAATTATGCTATAGTGAACAGATGCATAGGGTAATAAAAATAACTTTATAAGGCTTCTAGAATAATATGAACTATATAAAAGAATTAATTGACGGATAAAGACGCTTTATTCTAATAAAAATAAAAGTGCACCATAGAAAAACGCAGCAAAAGCATAAACAAAAACAGGATTTGCAAAAATCAACACCAAACAAGTAACAAATCTCTATTAAACAGACGCAACATCACAAAGTGTTTGGAAAGAACTCATTGGAGACTTCGTTCAACTACTCGCTTGGGCACTGCTCAATTGCCAGCCGACTGACTGAATTCTTTCATCTGCATGGATTTATTTATATAGTTCCCGTGACAGGGTATCGTATATTCTAGAACACATGATGAATCTCCAGTCGTAATGAAACTATCGCAAAGATTCTCGGATATTTTGGGTTTTTTTTATAGTTTTGTTATCAAGTCGCCAAGTTTGTCGTCAGAACGAGGATATTTAACATAGCATCGTTTTAGGAGCCACTATACCATATCTGCTGTATATCTTTCTCACCAGGAAATCTATCGCGCAAGGAAGCAATATTACAAATTTGCTGAAATTTCTTTCTAATACTTTTTGCTTTAGTTAGTCAATAACAATTATATCTGAAATGAATATGAATGAAGGTTACGTTAGAGATTTATGAATGAAAGCTTACCTGTCATAATAATCTTTGCCCACTGGTCACTGAGTTTTGTTTCCCTGCTCAGTTTATTGTGGACCTGACATCTGTACTTTCGAAGTGTGTCGGCTTCGTCAACATGACGCACATGGAACTCGCCGGTAGGGAATACAGCATATTTTCCTAGAAACGAAATCAATATAATTTTTTTAGATGTTTTGCAACATATATAAATAAAGATAAAATATATTTTTTTTCATATGATATTTAATAAATATTTCGTGCTGTTATTTTTTAAATTTAGAAACTTTTTAAGTTGAATATATGCTTTAATTATCCTAGTATCCATAATTACCCAGAAAAAGCCAATTTTGTCATAATCTCTTAAAGAACAAGATTATTTTTAAATTCTTATAAAAGGACAGTTCTTTCATTTGATTATAATTCTTTAGAATATAATCACCACTTCAATGGAGCAAATAAAATAATATTTTTCTTGTAGTAATCTTAATTAAAATTTCTTCAATTCTGAAATAATTTTGAATTATTAATTCATTAAAATCTGGACATTGATACTTAAATGCATTAAAAGCCTAAGGAAAAATTGCAAAAAATATCTCAATATTTTTTTATTTTTTGTTAGGACACATACGACGTCAGTTTACAAATTAATTTTATTGATTTAATATATATAATTTTTAATTTATAAAAATATTTCTCGAATTGAGGGGGGGGATATTTTAGAAAATTTTGTTTCATAGACATTGTCCATAGACAATACAAGTTAAGAAAGAGCAAGCTAAAGGAGAATAGAAGATGAATATCCTGGCAAAGGTTGAGAATTAATAATAAATTATAACACCTTTCTATTAATTCTGATTAACATTTGACTAATACTACATGAAGAAACAAAAATAAAATGTTAAATCAATTACTTCTTTAAACGTGATATAACTCTAATTCTGCACCTGCATGATATTTGCGGAAATGTTTCGCTTATTTTACCAACTTACGGATATATTCATCATTGAAATGCGCTATCCGAATTCCGCAAAGTTTATTGATGAACCAATTAAAAAATATTTACTTTTCGGCTACTAATGTACGAATCCATGCCTTTAAATACAACTAAGAAACATTGAAAACCGAATGACTTGCTTCCATATACTAATTAGAAAAGTGTCTGCACTTGAAAGCTTATTAAGTAAATTTTAGACTTTTCGGACAGGAAAGTTGCATGTTTTTGTTGCCTTTTAAGAAATTTGTGAAGTTTTCATTGCGACATCTTATACAATTATAAAGGCTTTTACTATTGAAATATGATGTTCTTTAGAATACCATTACAATATACATTTTTTTTCTTTTCCTGATATTTTTCCAATATAAACTGATGGCAGTATTTAATTTTCTTCTCATTTCTTAAACCCCTCTTCATATCAAATTTGAAGATTTTCTTCATAAATGAAAAGTTTTGTAGTATAGACTTCAGATTATACGATCTCTTCATTCATACTTCATACTTATTCATATTTCAGAATATTAGAGTACTCAAGTTTCTCTTTCAAAGGTAAGAAAACTTTCTTATCCCTCTTAAAAATTGCAGCACTATACCATGTTCCTCAAAAAATGATATACAATGAAATGACGCTTAGCAAACGGCTATTATGAATATACAGGGTGAGTCTAAAATCATGGAGCAAACTTTGAGGAGTGGTAGAGCTGACTATAACAAACAATTATTGTACAGGTATATATGATCTGAATTGACGCCTCGAAGCACAAACAGAAAAAAAATAACACATTAACGAAATCATAAAATTTTCATTAGCAGCAAACGTAACCAGTGATTCTGTACAGAAAATGTTAAAGCAGTTGCTGGAAATTGCTGGATGCTACTTTTGGGGTGCGCTGGATTTGGCGTGTTGGGTTCGTCCGGTGGATTTATCGAGTCTCGATTTTTTCCTATAGGGGCATTTGAAAGCCCTCATTAACGAGACTGCAGTTGCTCGACTATTCTACTCGAACTCGTTGCTCGACTACCCTGTGCAGCTGCACGCGTACGTGAAATACAAGGGGTATGGGAATCTGTTCGCCAATCACTCCAAGCTTGCATTACTGTCGAAATATTGAGCATTTTTTGTAGACAATCATTTAGCGACGATGTTGTAAATAAAGAATGTTTTTCACTTCATATGTTATTTTTTGCGTTTGTGCCTCAACGCGTCACTTCCGGTCATATATTCCTATACAATAATTGTTTGTTATAGTTTGTCCCATGATTTTAGACTCACCCTGTACATGAGCGGACATTTTTTTTTTATTCTCAGAAAACCTCTCTATGTTACAAACGATATTGGCAATTGTAATTTCGTACGAAGTATAATCTTCGAATATATTCAGTCAATCATACTTACTTAATGAAACAGGAAAGAATTCACCAGTATATTCCTGGTGTTTAGGATTTCCATCCTAGTTCCGTTACACGGGCTTTTGGAGCCTTTCAGTATTGAAATAGTTAAAATATTATAATCAATGTTTGTTTAAACAATGGTATGTTTGAATTTTAATACCAAATTAATATATACATTTTTTTTAAATTTCTCATGGCATGTAATACAATACCATAGAAAATTATACTTCATTATCAGTAATTTATTTAGTACAATTCCATGATTTTTATTTTTACTAACACTAAATTTTTTAGCGTTTTTCTAAGTTTCTAAGTACAGAAGAGTTCTGGCACTTCACCAGGTCTAGTTTTCCTTAGATTACAGGCATTTTTAGTGGAAAAGAGAGGATCAATAAACTTATTGCATATTGACTTCAGCAGTTTTAGCCAGATATAAACAATTTAATTTTGAATATCTATTATATATAGTACAATTTTCTGAATAATTTTGTCCTTTTGATAAAATTATGTGATTATATGATTTTATGTATATTTTTATGAATATCAGTTGGATTACTGTTCACATTTTTTACTCTTAAACCAAAAATTATGCAGATACTTGATTGTTCATCGAAAGAATTTCATGGTAAATATCGAATCAGAACCATCTGCAATTTTTTAAAAAATAATATTAATATGTTCCAAAATCTTAAATTTGTTTAACACTCATAATCTTTTTTTTAAGCTTGAAAATGCAGAAGAATTCAGTAATCTGGCACTACACCAATCCATGCTTTCTTAGAGTATAGACATTTTTACACTATTAAATAATGGCATATGTTGCAGAAATTCACTTCAAAATCCATAAAAAACCAGTCAAAAAAAGGTCATCCAAACAGAATTTAAATCAACATATATCTAAATAATTTTACATATAAAATTTATCTTTTATATTTAATATCATATTATAATGCTATTCACTCTTAACTCAAAAATACTTCTAATTTTTAATTGTTAATAAAATTTTGACAGTTTTTTTCGTAATAATTTTTAGGTAAATATTTACTTCCATGTTCTTTAAATAAACGATAATAATAAAAATGGGAACAAATATTGATATATATTCAAATTCACATAAAAATAATAAAAACATCGATTTCATTCAACATATATTAATATATCTAAATGTAATAATTTATTATATTTGCTACCATACTCTAATGCAGAAAACATTGCATTACACGAAAAATACAAAAACAAAATCGATTCGTTTCCCTGCATCAAACGGCAAAACCAAGTCTTGCAGTTAATATATCCCTCAATACCCGAGGGATATATCTTGGAGGCCAAACGCGACACAAAAATAAATGAAACACATCACTGGATAAGCAAAAATAGCACGAGGAAAAAAGCAATATCATAGTCTCAGGTACGTACCATTATTGTCATTTAATGAAATGGTAAGACCATCGTCTCTCAACCATGACGTTACAAAGACATACTCTTTTCCGTTTCCCGATATATCGCAGCGGAGGAGGGCCACATTGCCTTTGATGATGAACTCGGCGTCGTAGGCAGTCACTTTGTAGTCTTGAAGAACTAGAAAGAGATGAGATGAGATGAGATGAAGAGATTGCTTATTTTGTGATTTGCATTCAGTCGAGGTGGTTTGTTGGAATTTCGTGCGCGAGGGTTGACTTTCGTGGTGGATAAATTACTTTTTGTATTTTTGGCTAAAAATAGAAATATGTTGTATATAAAGAAAATCGTGATTCATTTTCTTAGGAAATGGAAGCCAAATTTAATATCTGGGTATTTATAACACATTCATGTAAATATGAATATTTATTTAATGGAGTGTAGACATGCGTTCGATACACCAAATATTTTCATTCATTGAAGCATGTTTCATGAAAGCTCTTTTGAGAGTAAATTTTTTTAGTTCTCTCTTGACAAGCTTTTAATTTAAAAGACAATTTCTATATCTGAAAAAATTTTAATTCTTTAAAAATAACTTTCTTTGAAAGATATAACTAGTTTATTTGTAATAAGAAAAATATTTAGTTGTGGGGTTTCACAGTAATTTTAGAGTTATAGTTTGGTCTTTCTGAATTTATAAGTATAAACATAAAAAAGGTGCTGTTTTTATTTTTTTATTCAGAAAAATGAAAATGGGAATTTGCCAAATTTTGCTCAGATGAATTTAAATATAAATTATTTATTTGAAGAAAGAAAATATTTATTACAAGCCTTATAAGAAGCAAATAAAAATATTAGCAAAGCATTTTAAAGTTTCTTACAAATCTTGGGCTTATATAAACTAGAACTGAGATTCTATAAGATATAATATTTATTTTAACAATATGTAAAATAGATATAATAGCATTTAAGTATTACATTGAAGTACATTGCAATACATTATCCACTGCATTTCATGTAAGGAATTACATTAAATCCTGAATATATTTTAATAAAATTCGTTCTCGCGAAAGACGTTTCCTTTTCCGAAAGATCATTGTTTTCTTAATAAAATGCATAAATTGAAGTAATATTACAGAATAAAAAGGAATTTTAAAATGTACCTTTTTAAAAGAATATTAAAAAAATATTCTTTTCATAATAGAATCCGAAACATTTTATTAAAATCTCTAAGTAAATAATTTAAAATTACCAAATATGTAATAGCAGCAAGTTGAAAAAAAAGAGATTTAAGATAATTTTAAAAAAATATTACTACAATGAAACAATTTTATAATAAAAGAAAAAATATATATAATTATTTTCTGTGTTATCTCAAACGAGATACTTTAAATCTAAAGTGAAAATTAAAAATAAATATATCTAAACCAATTGTTACAAGGCTCTCTTTTTGCATCAGTTTAAACTCAAACAAATTTCTATTATGCGCCGAAATAAATCCTTATTAAACGAATTTATCAAACAATTAGTTATCAAACAAAGCAGTGTTATTTATTTCTCTTTTCCGTTAGAAGAAAATAAAAAGGATTATATCTCGATAAAAAGAGTTTGTTTGAATTTAATCGAGTATGATGAAGGCATGAAAAGCAAATATTTAAATTTTCTTTAGATTAGCTCCTTTCCTTGAAAAAACATGAAATATTTTTGAAGCAGATTGAAAGAATCTAACAAATATAAATTCAGGAAACTACAGTGGAGAAATGTGACGCTACAAAAGCAACAAAAAACCCCTATAATTAGTCGTACATGGGTAATTCTGTGTTCAAAGAAAAACGCAAAAGGACCAAAAATGTTTATTAACAAGATAACGAAGTATTTGCTGCATATATGATAACTTCATTAAATAGAAGCGGGTTTGCATTCCTTTGATGGTAAAAAATATCACTTAGGGCAATGGTTTGTGGCCGAATCTCCCTAATTAAGATTAATTAAAACATAAACTCAATTGTCTGTTTATCTCTTATTAAATTAATTTAGAAAATAAACCGAGAACCAGCCAGTGTAGAGGATCATCTTTCTATTTAGATGTACCGTTTTAAAAAAAAAAAACAATATTTTTTGATTTTAAGATTATACTTTTAAAAACAATTCTAAGAAACTAGAACAATTTTTAAATGTTTGAATCTAAAAAAGCGGCAAAAATGTGCTGATATTACGTTTGGTTTCGACATTTTTAATATAAATTAAAGGTGTAAAAATAAACAAACAGTATAGTAATTCTTTACTGATAAGAGTCTTTGACAGATATTTAATGGGCAAAAAGTATTGCTTTGCAATAGGTCACAATTGGTTTTTATTGTTAATAGAGAAAAGAATGAACTTAAAAAATACTGATAATACAAAAATTTGTTAGATCAATTTGAATTATTTCATTTCAAAATCTTTTTGATATACATTAATAAAATGTAGTTATTAGAATAAGAACGATGTAGCTCATGTTAGTAAACTACTGAAAACCACTTTAATGTAGGTCACATATAAATTCAGTCAATTACATGCTTTCTGAAAAATGAACATAAACAAAATCATTTGTTTCAGCTATTTTTGTGAAATATCAATTAATTTATTTCTCAGTCATAACTAAGGCGTAAAATAATTGCAGTTCTAATCATTCTTCTTTTTCGAATATGAAGTATGGAATAAGTGTTGCAATCGTCTAAAAATTCGAACGCGAGTTTTGGATGAATCTCCACGTTTCAACCTCCTTAAGTTGAAAAAAAACACACACATTTTTGAAATTATGCTTTTCTGTCTATCTTTCTGTTAACTCAAAAATGCTTTGATAGACGAAATTTGGCTTATGAAATTACAATTATATTTTTAGAGTTTCTTCACATCTTAAATGAAATTATTCAGAGAAATTTTGTTCATCAGGCTGTTCAAGTATAAAAGAACACAATAACTTCAATACTCATTGAGCTAGTTGTATAAAATTTGTTTCATAAGTTTAATATCTGAAACAGAAATGCTTATAAAATTTTTGATCAAATATGCCAAACGTTTGATAGTGTAGTGGTTTGTATTATGTAACTGCAATAACTCTTAGATTAAATGACTTAAATCAATGAAATTTGGTGTGTCATCCAATGACTACAATTTTAGTTTTGTTTCAAATTTTGATTCAATCGGCCTACAAAAAAGCTCCCAAAATGTATGTTCTAGTGAGAGATTCAATAAAAATGCATGCTTTCCGTCAAAGATCTATATTTCTATACTATTATTTGCCAATGAATTCAAAGTATTTTAGGCCTTACCCACGTTTCCCAATTTTATGCGGAAGAAATGCGATAGGTACTTGATTAGATTGCGTGCGAAAAAATTTGGAGGAGACCACTTCCGTTGACTTTGGATGGCGTTACAATTTTTTTTTCTGAAATGATTTTAAACAATAATGTTTTTTCAGTGAATCATTCAGTAAAGCCATTAATTCTTCAAAGTTATATCTAAAGCAATTATCTTTTTATTGATACCAAGTAAATATCTTGAAACTACCAAAGCATTTTGCAAATTTTGAGTGTGTAAATCGATAAAAATAACTATATAAATGTAAACACTTGAATTAACTTATTTTTAGAAAATTTTAAATAAAACGACTTTTAGCAATAGTGAAAGAGTAAATAGATTTTATTTGATAAGAGATAAAAGGAAAATAAAATGTCCTCCCCTATTTCATTATTTATCATTAAATGCATATGAAATTTGAGATATAATTGACGAAGTAAAGTGGAAGATAGTCCAAATAATGAGAATTTAAATGAAAAAACTTTATCAAGATTAGGTAAAAAGGTATAAAAGTAAATTTAAAAGTTCTAACTCGAAACATCTTAGCATGGTAATTTTTCATCCATCTTTATATTCTAGTAATACACATTTTATGCATTATGCATTTATTTGTTACATTAAACAAAATTCGCAATATTGTTTAATGTAAAATAATATAATATATCACAATATTTTGCAACTGGCTGTGTTACTTGTGTATATAAGTATATATATATATATATATTGCAATCATTAGTAGCAAAAAAAAATGTGAATAGGAAGTAGGTAATATCCTAGAATGTGTTAAAGTAAACCAGTTGAAGTTGTTTACGGAAACTTCCTCCCATTCCCTCTAATAGATGCATTTGTGGATTATTAAATGGATTTTATTAACGAATCTTAGTTACGAATCAGCCTATTAAAGAACGATCATTGGCTGATTGTATTTGTTTGGAGATTAATCGAAGGAAATCGATAGAAACAAATATATCAGGAAATTGATTTGTAATTTCAAAGCTTCTCTTCCACGCAATTAAAACCAAAATTTGCACAAAGTGACAACTATAGTCAGAAATTCACATATCAAATTTTGTATATTAAATCATTGTGTTTTTGCATTTTCTGATTTACGTTTAATGTATAAACCAACAGAACGATTTGCCTTTAAATAGATCTGGTTCCAAATTAGATATGTATCCACACTTATGATGTTAAAAAGGCGTACTAAATTTTATCCCTGTAATTCTCATCGCTTTTATTGTGGTGACATATATTAGAACAGGTAGAATTCTCTGAGAAAATTTCATACAATATTTTATAGAAATCCATAAATTTAAGGTAAAATCCATGCACTAAATTCCATACATCAACTCAAAGCTTTTCGGAATTATTATGTCCATAGAGAGACAGAGCTATAAACCGAACAGTATGCTCTGTAGGGTATTTTGAAAAATTATTGCAACATACTTATCGGATAATGGTGCATCATGCATTTTACAGATAATATCAAGCTTATAAGCTTTATTAGATTAAAAATTATAAAACTGAATATCGTTTTTCACTCCTTAAATGAAAAGTAACTGGAACTGTCGGAAATCTTTCTGTCCAAAAAATGTGGACTTTTATGACACGGCAATAAGCTATCTTTCCCAGTTCATTCGTAATAAAATTATGAGGAAATAGAAATTTCACCCTTATCCTCTGCATTGGATGGGCAATTTGTTAGGGCATATTTTTCAGTATATTTATAAATATATTGCTCTTCAGAATGTTTCAAATTACCTCTTCCATACCCCAGATTCTCACATCTTAATATCATTTACAATAGTTATTTAAATAAATGCCGAATTCCATCGATAATAATAAAAAATGGCAACAATTATTCGTTACCTTTCTTTATAACGACGCAAAAGCGAAAATTATCGATTCCACTGTTCTATTCAAAGCTTTAGAAAATAAAATTTATTTTTAGGGAATTATTATTATTATTATTATTGTTTTAGTTTCTCTTTTTCCTTCAATATGAACGAAAATGTATGGGTTTGATATTTTATATCTTTTCGACTGTACTTGACATTTTCTATAACAGTAGGAGCAATATTAGGTTAAAAAAGATAAAAAGCATTTAATAGTTCATTGAAAATACAGTATAATAATAATATGTTGTTGACTTTACAGAAAAAAAAATCTGCTGATCATTATAAGTTTCTTAACCAAAACCTAACATTCTCTTTGGTCTCTTAGTAAATTTGCTCAAAACACACTTTTCTGAGGAAAAAAAAAACTGTAATTCTTCTGGAAATATATTTGGTTCGAAAAGATTCCACAACTTGTTAAACTGAAATAGCTATGATTCACTGCTAAGACAAAAGTAAAAATGGAAAAGGAAAAGGAAAATTCATTGTGTTTGAATAAATATCAAACAAATATTTTTAGATGTAAAAAAAGAACATTTTTAATGTACAGGGTGATTATAATTAAAGTTCCACTTTGAAATGGCCATAAAAGGAGAGACTGCTGGACCAAATGCTAGCACACTTGGAAGGGTTTAAAGGAGATCATGAGAATTTTTTTTTCGCCTATCAAAAACTCACCACCAGGAGAGAAATGGCGCTGTATGCAATATTGTTAAGCAAAATAAGACATTAAGACATCGGTTTAAAATGTGTTTAATCGTTTCTGAAACGTGTTACAAAGCATGTTCAATGTAGTATCGATCATTTTCTGAAAGAAAGTTAAATCGCATTACTGCATTCTCAACAGTAGTCTTAACATATCAGGACGAAAGTTACGAACATGTTAGTGTATCGCATCTTTGAGTTCCGACAAATTGTTTAGATTATCACCATAACCATTGCCTTTTGAGATAAAACACACTGAACAAGCGATTCCCAACGCCAGTTGGTTTGGAGAGAGGTCGGGACACGGTTTCATCCCAGTAACATCACAGAAAGAGATCGTTTCGGTGGCCCTGGAGTTGTCGTCTGGGGAGGCGTTATGATGAACGGGCGGACTGAGCTCCACGTTTTCGACAGAGGTTCTGTAACTGGAGATCGCTATTGTCAGGAGGTGATCCTTCCCCATGTGCGTCTGTTCCGAGGTGCCATTGGATCATATTTCGTTTTTATGGATGACAATGCACGGCCACACAGGACTCATGCTGTTGAGGAGCTCCTGGAAAGTGAAGATATCACTCGAATGGATTGGCCGGCGTACTCCCCTGATTTAAATCCGATAGAACATGTGTGGGATGCTTTGGGGAGACGCCTTGCGGCACGAATACATCCTCCTGGGAACACCCGACAACTTAAACAGATGCTGATTGAGGAATGGGCACTCTTACCTCAAGAACTGTTGGACAATCTGGTGCTGAGTATGGGGAGACGGTGCGAAGCAACCATTGCAGTAAGGGGAGGGCATATCCCATACTAAGGAACATCTGCTTGCTGTTCTTCCTCTTAGACAAACAATCATGTGTAACGATACTATGAGTTCAATAAAGCCTTTTTTTTTTGTTTGATTCCATACTGTATGCATTGTATTCATTTCTGCGCAACTATGCTTTAGTCATTCTTTCAGAACAAAATGTTTTATCTCATTTCTGAATTTCATGACTCTCAGATGATTTCTCCTGAAGTTATGGCAAAAAACGTACCTGTTGTTTAAGTTTTGCACACCAGTGTATATCCATAATACTGCCTATTTTGTGTTTGATTTATTTGAAATGAGAATATAATTAATTAAAAGTTTGTGTTAATGTATTGCTTGAGCTTTCATGTTCCTTTCCAAAATTTGACACAAATCTATGATTCTTATGCTTATATCTATTTATTTTAGTTATCTACTTAATATTACTTTTGAATAAACGTGTTTGCAGAGAAATAAATGTAAAGAAATATATAAAGTCTTGGTTTGCTTACATATTTGATTGTAATTCTAAAGGGAATTACATTTCAATAATAAAGTTTTTCCAACTCTAGCATTAAGTTTTCTCGTTATTATCTCAGTTATGTACAAAAATATGGATTGAAAGAATGTAAGAAAGAAAGGAAAATAAATATATATCATCCAAAATTTGAGAAACGTCTACAAACTGAAGGCGAAAGAATTTAATAAAAATAATTCGCCTGCAGTATGGAGTTTATTAATATCTTTTTTATACCCACCCAGATGCATTCATATTATCTTATCAATACCTTTTTTGACTTAATTGGCCTAAAATATTGAGATTCATCAAAGGATTGTCTACTTTTGACTACTTAATTATTGATTTAGAAGTTTAATTTCTTTTCTGTATTTTATTCACCAGAAAATTGGAAGAAGCTAATCACACTACATATCATAGCCTTAAAATTAATTTTAAGACTGCCCAAAATTACTTTTGGAAAGTTATTATTTCCAGTAAAAAAATCAAAAATAATTATTCTTTTCCTTCTCATATAATACATAAGCAGACTGACCCAAATGTAAAAAGATAGTTTCTATTCTACAATTGACCATCCATCGTACACAGTATGTCTTTCTTTTACCACTAGAGATACGCTGAGAGGAAATTAAGATGTCACGAAGATATGAAACCTATTTCCTGATTCCTATCTCCTGTAGAAATAAAGATAAAAATAAAGGTTATTTTGTTCATTCTTCGGTCTTTTTAGGAGGAATATTGCAGACTTCTTTGCTCTGCCTTTTATATGGATTCTGGTTTCTGGTTACTGAGTTTTGTTTATGTAGCGTATTCAAAATATATAGTATATGAAATAAGAATTTTGACAAAAAATACATTTCATTAAAAGAGTTTTCATTTTTTTTTTTTTTTTTTTTTTTTTTTTTTTTTTTTTTTTTTACAAAATGTACCATGGAATAGTTACAAGTTCGTAAAAATAATTTTGTTACAATATATGTCAATTCTATATATAATAAACTATAAGTTTTTTTACTTTTGAATTTTATTAAAAATAAATTGTGATATAGTATATATAAGATAGCATATCATTTTTTTCAGCAAAAGAATATTATTCTCAAAGACTGTTCCTAGCCAGCTAATAGATTCCCTGCTAATGTAAATGTCTTCACAGATTTCAAATTTCAAAGTTCCACTTTCAAGAATCTTTTAAAATAAATGGAAATTTATATTTGGTGATTGCAATGCACTGGTGAGAAAATTCTCCAGAAATAAATGATAATGCAAAATATGAGAGATTTTTTTGTACTCACTTTTAAGCTTATTTTATTTTAAAAGCATCTACAATTTGCTTCCAATTTAGTTAATTTGTTTTAAAAAGAAAATTCATCGTTATTCTAATAAAATCTAGTAAAATTAGATAAAATTAAAAGTAAAGTAATAGATAAAACAGTAAAATTTTACATAACAAATGAAGAATAAATGCACAATAACAGATTTAGAATTTTTCAGCTATTATAAACACAATCAAAACGATACCAAATTTTCACTGATAGACGTAACCAAGACGTTTGTTGATGTTTTGTATATTTAGCAATAACTCATCTTCTTTGAACAATTTAAATTTAATAAATATGCAAAATATTTTAGAGACAATAAAATATCATTCCATTTTTTAAAGCATATGATTCTTTAAGAAGCCATCAGAACAGCAACATAAAATTGATTTCCGAAGCAACAGAAAATCCATCAACTATTTCCATAGAAGTATATTTCAACCATATTATCCGAACAAGCATAAAATATCCTCTCGAAAAAGATTATAGTTTTATTAAAATTTTATCTCCAATATCTTTCCATAAACAATAAAGAAATTCCTTTGAAACGAAAGTACACCCGAGTTATAT
>JAPMOR010072686.1:85461-97624 GCA_026543865.1 Argiope aurantia
AAAGTGTTCTATATATATTATTGGAAAAGTATTCTATATATATTATTAAAGTATTCTATATTCTGAGATAATTCTTGTTCATTTTTACAGGTCAATTTTCTGAATTGGTTGTTAACTTGCATAGGAAATGATACATAAAAATTATATTTGTATCAAGATAAAGATACAGCATTTTATAAATATTTAGCAAAAATTTCATTAATGAGTTTTAATTTTGAAGGAATTTATGCAAGGTCCTAATGGAATATATATGATTCTAAATTAAAATCTGCGCGTTTTATGTCCTCAAAATTATGTAAAATAATTTTAAATCTTGAAATTGGGTTTTAATGAAAACTTATATGCGATAAATCTCTTCAAGGTAGTAGATTAAATATCTTACCCCATTTTTATCATCATAATTGAAATCGGCTTCTGTGGTTTAACAAAAATATTAGCATTATAATCATCTAGAGTCAAACTCATGTGCAGTTAAAAATTAAAAATGTTTCTTTAAAATATTTAGTTTGTTTAAATATATCCTTTGTATTTGCCCACATTTAGTTTTTAAGATATAAGTTAGGCCAATCATTATTTTAGATTTTAAAATTTGACCAATCTTAAATTTAAATTTTTAACATTTGGCCAATCATAATTTTAAATTTTAACATCTGGCCAATCATAATTTTTTATTTCAACATTTGCAATCATATTTTTAAGTTTGACACTTAGCCAATCCTTATTTTTAATTTTAATATTCGGCCAATCAGGATATTTAATGTTTACATCTTGTCAATCACGATATTTAATGTTTACATTTTGCCAATCACAGTTTTAAGCTTCTTTCAAACTTACATCAAATCTTTTTAAAAACCCGACAGATTTTTCATAAATCAAATTACTAAACTTTTTGCTTAGAGGAAAATATAAAAAAAGTCCTTTCATATATCCTGCGAAATGCTTATGTCAAAATTTTCTAGCAGATGGTCAGAAAATTTCACCAAATAGATACATTTTCAGAACTTCCTTTCTATGATTTATTTATTCCTTTCTTCGATACATCTTACAAAAAAATAGAACCTATTCATTTCATGATATATATCTCTATAGTGCGATAAAAAGATAATCCCTCGAAGGACTGTCCTTTATCCTTAGAGAGGATCTTTTGCAAGAAAAGATATAGAAAAAGGATTTAGGACTCAGCCTCACCGTCTCTACTTTCTCAACCTTATGAAATATTTCGGCATATAACACAAACAAAAACTGAATAATACATGGAAAGGGTGGACGATTCGAGAAGATTAATAATAATAATAAATGCGCAAGGATTTTGTTTTTGCCTTCAGAACAGCCTGATTATTTACTAATGATGTGTTTGAAGGAAAATATTATTATTATTATTATTATTTGATGCTCTCTAACTTAAGTTAGAATTTCCTCTATTTTGAAAACACATTTGCCATTTGGCGATGATATTAAAAAAAAAAAGTAAGTTTTGTTTGAGAAAAAAATGAAAACTTTTACTTCGTTTGTCCAGTCTAAGAAAAAGTATGTTTATATTTCTATGCTATCATTAGTATAACATTTCATATATACTTATTACTCACAACGTTTGGTAATTAACATTTCCTGATTTGCAGAAAGCAATGATTCTATTTAATTTCAATATAAAATTTTAGCCTTATTTTTGTTTCTGATTTTGTCAGCAAAATGTTTTTGAAATTTAATGCTATTATAAATGTTTTGTTCATAGTTCCTATAAACCATCTTAATGAAATCAAGTTGCAAGTCATTCTAGAGTATTAAAAGCTTAACTGTCTGGATCATTTTTCTCAATTTAGAGGTGCCTTTGTCTCACTTTCTTATTTTTCATATCAACAAATAAAAAAAAGACGATTTTACTTAAATAAGTTGTCTTTTCCCGAAGTAAAATATTTCATTGTTAGTACTTTACATACACAAATCATAGCAAATATAAACGAGATTTTTATTTTTTATAGTAAAAAAGTATATTTAAAACTTTTACATTTTCGTATTACTTATTAGTTGTATCCGAAACTTTTAGAAAAACCTTCGCCTTTTTTCCCCTTAAAATCACGAAACTGTTTAAAATTCTTAAAATTCGTCACAAAATTTATTAAAATATTTTGAAATATTTTCCGCTAATATAAAACCAATAAAACTAGATATTAATTCATTTGAAAATTCAAAAATTCATTCAGTCTCAAACTTTTTCAAAATATTTTCATCATCATAACATTATTTTTCATAGTATTTTGACACCAGGTAAAATTTCATGATTTTAAGCATTTGTAAAAATGTATGTAACACCAGTAGGATTAATTATGTAATGATCGAAAACGATGCACATGAATTTTTTAGAAAGATAATGATCTTAGCTTAACGATGTAATTATAATATTGCATGGTTAAAAAAATAAAGAAGAAAATGAAAAATGCATATTATATTTTTTGAATGCTTGATGTATTCTGAATTGAGAAAAAATTGAGGCTTATAAATTTAATCCTTAATTTAGATATTTACTAACTTGAAGGAAAACGGTTTATGTGGCGTTTCCTCAATGCTGGATGGTAAAAGTCTCAAAATTTGAGGTCATGTGCTCTATCCTGATTTTAATGGTTTAAATTGTTTGAGTCTGGTAAACGCTAAATCAATAAAATCACTAATTACATATTATAATACTGCTATTTTAAGGAAATTTTGAAAGGGATGTACCGGTTCGAGTGTCGTCTATATTTATTAACCATATCTCAATTTTATAATAACTATATCAATATAGCATTCATAAAGCTTTAGAATAGGAAATGAATTTCACTAAATAAGACTGCCAAGGTATTAATTCAACTTGAATCATTTTTTGGTAATAATTAACCAATTTAAGTACAGAATGGTCATAAAATGAGGCATCTATAGTTAGAATTAAGACCAGAATGAAATCAAATTCATATTCATAGATGAAGAAATGAACTAGGCAGAAAATGTGCCAAAATTTCCCAAAGGATTATATAATTTATAGGATAGATCAGCACATTTAAATTATTGCATGTTGGTCAGGGTTGCCTAACACTGATTAATAAAAGATCACTATTTTTTAGTGAAACTTCATCATGCAAACATCGTATTCAATGTTATTTATTTCTGTATATGCATTTTTTTTATCTCTCAGAAATTACATTTTTACATTACAATTTTTGATCCGTATTTGTTTCTAACTTGCAATAATCTCACCTATATTAACATTTTTATCATTCAATTTATAAAATTGAGCTTTCAATGCTTTTCATAGTCTGCGAATGAAATATGATTTTATCCTATTTATTACCATTAGATGCAATAGACTCCAAACTGGAAAAGTTGTTTTATGGTATTCGTTATATTAATCTATACTTATATAAAGCTCAATGTGTGTGTGTGTGTGTGTGTGTGTGTGTGTGTTGGCACTCTACAGGCAAGACCGTTTGACCTACAGATACCAAATTTGGTACATGTATACCTTGGAGGTCGGGAATGTGCACCTAGGGTCCCTTTTTTGAATTTTCAATTAGAATTTTAATTATTAATTAAAAATTAACTTTCCCGCCAAAAAATCTTTATTTTCCCCACCGTCAAATGAGTAAGTCTTCAGTTATTCAGCTAATCAGGCTAGGCTTAAGATTTTTCGGCCGATTATTTCAAACGATTCTGTTTAGTTTCTTAATGTTTGATGCATTTAAAATTAAGCATTGTTAATTAATCGATAGATTAATAGATTCATTCTGAAGTACTTTTGAAATAAAATAAAACAGAATAAAGGAAATTAAAAATTTCTAATCTGCATAGCGTTACCCCAATGTAGAAAATGTCACGCATTTGCGTTACCGTAATTGGCGTTGAAAATTCATGCATGCATATTGTGTTCTGATTGTTGGCAAATATTATCAACGGATGCGGATTTGATTTAAATTATTTTTAGGTTATTGCATGCTTTTGTAATTAAATTGTATTTATGTTAGTTATATATTTTTTGTATATGCTTATAGTTTTAAGTACATCGTTTCTTAAGTAGTTTTTTTAATCTGTTTTCAACCGATTATTTTAAACGATTCGTTTTATTTTCTTAGAGTTTGAGGCATTTAAAATTAAACATTATTAATTAATCGATCTGCTGAATCAATGAATCTGTGAAAATTTTTTTTGACAAATTCTTGAAATATTACATAAATTAAAAAAGATATTCTTTAGTGCCCATTAAGTTTAAACGCTCAGTGACTGTTTTCAGTAATCATATTACAAAAAAATACTTTGTTTCAATAAAAAATATTATTATATTAATTACAGATTAATCCTTTCCACTTTAATTTAAAGCATAAATTCTACGGGAGTTAACATAAAATTAGAGAGATACATATTACGTTATGACTGAAGGCTTTTATAATATGAATGAATTATATGACTATCAAAATTTGAAAAAATTATTAAAGTAGGAATTGCATAAAATATTTAATTATTAAAATTTTAACGAACATTATAATTGATGAACTGGTTGGTCGCCAAAGGCGGCTAGTAATTAATAATTTTAAAAAATAATCAAATTTACCAACATAAACTTTTATCTCTATAACTATATATTTTAATGTTGTGTATTATGAAGATGCAATGACTAATTTTTCCAATCACCAATTTTTGAGAAAATCTTGCGACAAACCTCCTTTCCTTCTTGAAAAACAAAGGAGACTCTTCTAAAAAGATTCCTTCTTGCATAAATCCATCCGATTGGGTTTTTGAAAATTCGCAAAACTTTAATATTTTCAGAATTCTTAAACAAAATGAGTGGTATATTGTATAAGCTACTATAATAATACAAAAATCACAATAAATTTAATATGTACAGTGAAAATAAAAATCAAATATTCCTTAATAAAAACAATTACCTGTTTTAATCTATATTTATAATAAAGCTCAATATGTGTGTATGTTTTGGCGCTCTGCAGGCCAGACCATTCGACCTACAGGTACAAAATTTGGTATATTTCTACCTTGGAGTCCGGGAAGACGCAACTTGGAACGATCTTTTTTCAATTTTTGATTAAAATTTTAATTAATTAAAAATTAAGCAGAATTTAAAAAATTTTTTCGGTATAACTTCCGAAAATATTAAACTACAAAATTGAATTTTGCAACAAGTTAATTCTTAAAAAATTATCTTTTTGATGATACGAAATCTTTAACCTATAAATTAAGTTTCGATTTTAAAGAAGTATTTTAACCATATTTTTCAATAATATATTTCGTCCAAAATAAAAATATAATTTAATCTGCATGAGCACGTCAATGGAAAAAAATAAGCTTTTATCAATGTATTACCATCACATTAACATAAGTTCAAATTAAAAAATAATCAACTATTATTACAAATTAAATATATAAAAATGAAATTTTTAGCATGTGTCTGTATGAAGTGAAGAGAAATTGAAATATGATATTTTCTAACAAAGTAAACGGAAGAAAAAGTTTTTATAATATTTTACAATATCTGTATTCTTAATTCAATAAAATAGTTTTATTTAAACCAAACTTGGTTTAATATATAGGGAATCAAGAAATAATAGGAGGTTTTTGGAACCCTGTAGAGTCTTACGTACTAGAAGAAATGTAACAAAATTTGGTCACCATACACATTAAAGTATGCGATTTCGATTTGTCAAAAAAAAAAGTAGCAAAATAACAACACACCAAATACCAATGAAAAATGTTTATTATAGCAACTTACAAATTTAGCTCAAGGTGACCACAAGCCTTATGTGGCAATAATCGTATACGGTACACGAGGATTTCGACAATGGCTCGCAGCATATCGGCATTTATTCGTCAGATATGTAACGTTATTTGAGCTTTTAGAATAGTAATGTCAGAAATTTCTTGATACACAACGCCTTTCAAGCAGCCCCACAACCAGAAAAACGCCAAGATTAAGATCAGTGATATCAAATAATGGGTGTTATCTTATAAGGATAAAATTTTAGGATCTTACGCAATATTTTCTGCATCGTCGAGAATGGTATATCTGTTTGTCGTGATATTGAACGTGCATTGCTGGTATCCTGCTTATTAGCTATCGCCTAATCCATAACGGCAGTTGCAACTTTTTCAACATGTTCCTGCTTGATAACTTTAAGTCCTCGGCCATTTTGCACAACAAAAACTAATGTTGTTGTTTTAAATCTTTCAACTATTCTTCATAAGTTCATCATGGTCATCGGTCCTCTACGCAACTGTTTTAAATGCTGGTATTCACTAAGAACAGCTCTGGCATTTTCATCTTGCTGATAAAAAGCTTGACTAATAAGGCTTGTTCACGTAGTGACTACGTCATCTACGGACGAATTCTTGCAGAATGACTTAAATTCCTGCAGCCCTTCCTTTTATCCTCGATATCATGTCACAAAGTTCCTGTATAAGCAAATTACATGATAAAGTTTTCGATCACAGTGCCAGAATTTTCCATACCGGCGTTTTCTCGACTAATTTATTTCTTGATAAATCAACACGCATACTTTAATATTTATGGTAGCAAAATTTTGTTATAATTCTTCCAGTACATAACACACTATGAAGGTCTCCGAACCCCTCATGTAATTTCTTGATCACCCTGTATATAAGATAATCACTCTAATCAGAGCCCATCAGCTAATCCGGGCATACATATTGTTACGAATCCGTAATGCTGCTTCCCAGCATAGTTGGTTCCATCATCGGAAAGAATGTTTTACAGTCATCTGTATTGGACGGAATCTGGGTGTCGCGTCGGAGATCCCGGAGCTTGGCGACAAACTTGGCTACCATTTGGCGCCTTGGCGACGAATTTGGCGCCAAAATAGATTGGACCCGAAACATCGAGAATTTTCCCGATCCGTCTAGTAGGAACCGAGATACGCCTCGAACGTTCCTGATTGGTTGAGAGGCTTCTAGCCCCGCCCCCTGAGACCTATAAAAGGATTCAGCCGCAGCTGCCACGGGAGTAGTCGGAATCTACGGTGAAGAACTGGTCTTCCAGGGATTAATAGAGCAGCGACGGAGTCAAGCTAGTGCTGAACTAAGTTGTGCGCTACTGTCTGCAGTAGAGTCTTGTTGTATGCTGCTGTGTATGCTGTTGTATTCTGCACGTCTCGGCTGAAGATAATCGTCTTCTATGCTGTATATAGTTGTCGTTTTTGTGCTGTCCTGTGTGTCTTCTTGTAAATAAACGTCGTTGTTTCTTTTTCTACTGCCGCCTGCTGATTGAGCGTTCTCCACACCATATAACTTCCACTATCCAAACGAACCCCGGAAATTTCGTAACAATATGTTATCAAAATGGTTTAAATGAGCTAAAGAATTATATTTTATATAACTTGAGTCAATAAATGCCCCGAATATTTACGAATTTTAAATTTTGACATAGGTTCTCTGTCATTTAAATCCTATTTACAAAATATTCTGAGATCAATATTTTAAATAAAAAATGTTGAAATCCAATGAAATCGATCAGTCACTAAAACTGACTAATTTATGGAATTTGAATATCACTTTTCTGTAAAAACTGGCGATTTAGACCATTTCATCGACTATCTGAAAGAAGATACGCCAATCTTCTGCAAGTGTTTCTCAACAGTGATAATGAAAATATTGATTGTTCTAAAATTGATATAAAAATTTTTTATAAATCGGTCAGATTTGATCACAGAAGATAAAAATGTTTATTTATTTATTTAAAAGTTCAAGTGTCAACGTATTTTACAGACTAGATTCCTTACACCAAAAGACTGTGTAAAATTTAAACTTCATAATTTTTTCATAAATATATTTATTGATTGAAATAAAATAAAATAATTTTAATTATGTCAATTGAAAATTCTGAAAGTAAAACTAAAAACTGAATTTTATGTTTAATAACTTTTGTTGAATAATTTTTTAAGCTATTACATAAATTAAGAAATTTATTCTGCAATGCGCATACAATTTCAATGTTGAACTACTCTGTTTTAAATTTTCATATTAAAAAAAAACATGGTTGGTTTTACTAAAAACTTTTTATATTAATTGTAGTTTAACATTTCGACTCTAATTTAAAGTTGAAATTTTATGGGTGCTGACAGAAAATTCAAGACTGAAATAAGTAGTGCAATAAACAGAACTGTTTAAGGCCTACATAATAGTTTTACTGAATTATGTAACTATCAAATCTGAGGCTTAAAAATATTTTGCAGAAAATGCTGTTAAGAGATCAGGTTACATAAAAGATTTAACTGGAAATTTTAACTATATTAATATTGATGAATCGGCTGGTCTTCAAAGGCGGCTAATTTTATATAAAAATAATAAGAAAATCAGTCACCCAGTCATAACCACTCATCCAATTTCCCCACTCTTTGTTTCAAATGAAAGCTTGCGAACCCTATAAATGCCATTAAGATTCACCTGCTCCCCAATAATCTCCATATATGTGGGAAATAGAAAAAATATAATCTCAAGAAATATTTTCTATGGGAAAATCTTACGACAGAGTTTGTCAACTGAACCCAGATTTCGATAATTTTAGATTCAAATGAGAGCTCGTGGTCCCTGTATATATATATTCCATCAATGTTGTCTGTATTCCCCCACTCTACATTTTTTGGGGGAAAAAAACTTCACTATACATTTTTTATGGAGAAATATTGCGAACAAAATTCGTTAACCTCAACCATTGAACCATTTAAAAATATATATTTTATATGAATCCTCATGATTTCTAACTGATCGTTTATTCCCTTCATCTCAATTTCAAAAGATTTTACAAAATAAAACTTTGGCACATCCCTCAGCCTTAACAACCGAGGATCCAATTACAAATAGCTGCTTGCGATTTGACATTTTTAAATGCTATTAACCAATCAAAATGGTACATCATTATTGTGCAACTTTTTACTATATTACTGAGAATAATCGTTATTATATTTTGTTGAGATAATATGTGAAAGTTGGATAACACGACTAAATTAATCTTATTAACAAGGCGTCTTCTTTTGATATAATAATACCATTAATATAATCAAATGGTATTAATATGCAACTTATCAAAATAAAAGAAAGTACTGTTTTAAACTATGATTTCAGAGTAATTTTAGTAAATTTTGATTAGTTAATTTGTGGTTAGTAAATGGTAAAATTAATAAGAGATAAAAAATTGTTGAAATCGTCCTCGTAGTTGAGGTTACGAGAGCAGCATACATTTATTTTGCAATATTAATCGAAATTGGATGTAAAGAAAAAAAAATTTTGTACATTAGAAGAATCGTTAGATTTTGCACAAAATTAAAATTGACAAAATCGGTACATTAAATATTTAATCTGATAATAGTTAACCAAATTCTAGTAAGAATATTTCATGCAAGAAAATGAGCATTAAAATATTTTTCTTTAAATTTTTCTGGGGAATTTTTGGTTGAGAGAAGAGAACCATTGATTTTATGTGAAATTCATGTGATTATTGGTAGTATTAATTTAATTTGCAATATAATTAGGCGTAATCGGTACAGTCTTTGAGGTTATAGATAATAGTTCTTTGGTTTTTGGAATTATTTAAAATATATTATTCCAACAAAATACAAAAACATTAAGCATTTTTGCATCGTTTTTTCCTTTTCAGCACTGTTTGTTATTTATTATTTTGAATTTTCTTTTGACTATCCCTGAAAAATAACGTAATTTCGTATATATTTTTAATTCTACATTATTTACTTAGATAATGTTTATTTACCTATTTACTTTTCCTCACTTTTGCTTGAAATTTTGAAATACAAAATATAATATTTTAGACATATTTTGTATCTACCATTTTGTGTTGTGAAGATTGACTGAATGTATTTTACCATTTAAGAATTACACCACTAAAGATTTCAATGGTTTTAGAATTTTGACTCCTTTCATACAACATCACCAAAAAATTTATCCCCTCGATCATGTTTATCAACCATGCGTTTGGCACAGTATGGCCAAAAATAGCTCTTGCGCCAATAAAATCAACTAACCAACCATTCAATTATTTAAATATATAGATGGTAAGCGAGCAGCAAGTCGACAAAATCGTCTAGTTAAAATTTATATTTTATTCAGCACTCAAATCAAAGTTTTGTTATTTGGGAAAACTAATGCCTTAATCTAAAGTTTTATTCAAATAAATATTTTTGTTTATTAGCAATTCAAAAAGAACATTCTATTCTTTTAATCTAAAATAAAGCATATGCTTATAGGAAATGTATTATACAACACCCTTTCCCAAAAAAATCTTCCTTTAATGAATAACTTTAAAGATAAATGCACATTGTGTCTAAGAGGAAAGAAGATAACATAAGGCGTAGGAAAGTAAATTCATTGGAAAATTACTATTCACAAACACAAGAAACATAACCAACACAAAGGCCTGTTTTCACCTAATCCAAAAGGAGCATAAATAATGCACAAAAGCAAGTGCGAAGGAGCAAGCGAAAGAGAATAACCCAACCTCCTAATTAAAAGGAGGCTAAATTCATTTGCTTTTCAGAAGATATATCGGCATCTTAAACAAATCAAAAAGAAGAACAAACTTCAGAAAATAAAAAATGAAATCATCAGTAATGCAAAAGAAACGGAAAATGAAAAGTCCTTTCAGTTTTACGAATTTGCATATATCTATAGAAAACTATTCTAGGGCGAATCTGGCAACTCGTATGTGGTTGATCTTTAAAAAAGATTTGGATCCCGCAGGCTCAAAATCCAGTTTGATTTTCTTCCAAGCTTTCTTTTTCGTTTTTCTTTTTAATTCTTTAGTCTCTTTTCTTTTTCTTCTTTTTTTTCCGTAATCATAGCATTATTCGTATAGAAGTCCTCTACAGCAAGAGTTCTCCAGTAAAAATTAACATACTGGAGTAGGGAAAGAAGTAAAGTTTCGAAGTATCGCAGTCGATTTATTTACAGAGGAAAAATCTAATGAATATTTATTCATTTTTCCCGGTTAGGCATTCCTCGCCAGTTTCGTTCCGGAGGGAAATGGACGAAAAAAGGATGAGAGTTTTTATTAATATTTTTATGAAGATATTGAAGACTTTTTGCATACTTTTGAATTGTGATTTCGAAGAGTTTGAGTTTCGAAAGCCAGCCAATCCAGATGATGTTTGTGTATCAGGAGGAATAATGCCATTAAAATTCTGAATTGGTAAATAGTAAGATTATTTTTCCATTTGGAATTTAAATTCTATTATCCTTATTAGGATTAAATGCAATTTAGTTTGAATATTGACTGATATTAAAATAATAGCATCAAAGCGATAAAATGAAAAACAATTTTAAAATATATATTAGTTGAATATTTAATTATTATCATTTTGCATTTTATAAGCAAAGCTTTTTTTCCCGTTTAGGAATTTATCAGTCTTATATTTACATTTAATTATTGCTTAATAAATAAATTTTTGTTCTAATTGCAATCTCTAAAAAGAATAATTTTCTTTTGATTCCGTTTATATGCAATGCACTCACTTATTATTGCATATTTTTAATTAGTAAAAATACTTTTAAGTAAATAATGTAATGTTTAAAACTACTCCATAGATTTTAAATAATTAATTCTATATAAAACTACAGAATCTGACAAAAATGCCTAAAATTTATTATAGGTTGTTCAGGAATGAAGATCAACTTTATATCTTTACCTTTTAATTTCTTCATGAATCCTCATTTAATACTCGAATTAAGATATCTGCTTAACAACTGAAAAGCAAATTAATGTTAAAAATCAATGCATTTCGTGTAGAATTTTATGGAAGAAAGGCATTTCAAATTTCGATACACAAATTGCAAGCGACAATAGAAAAGATGATTAGCAATTCCTAAAACAATTAAAAATACAAGAATTAGACTGATTATTATAATAATCCTTATTCTAGATTGATATTTAGAAAAGAAGAATTTGTATGTATAATATAAATAGTAGAGATGCTATTAAATTTCTTTGATTGTTGATTTATCATTCATTTAAATCAAGCAATGAGCTGCGGTTTTATTATTAGTCTGGAAGTAACTATCTACTAGAAAAGTATTCATAAAATTAAATAGATTTTATTCAAAACATCAATCATTTTATTAGCTAAATAGAAATCTCAAATTTTAAAAACACGCATTATTTTTT
>JAPMOR010072686.1:100491-117802 GCA_026543865.1 Argiope aurantia
ATATATATAGTTGAACCTCCTTTTATGAGCATAAATCATTCCCGATTCTTTCCCGTAAAACGAAACACGTGTAAAGAGAAGTAACATTTTTCTACAGTATTCCATGTAAAGATGAATAATGAGAATTATTCATAAAAAAATCCCAAACAAATATATAATATTATAATTTATTAAGGCTTCATTTCAAAAATTGGTGAAAATAAGATACATCATTTTCGTTAGATGAATTTAAAACGCGCACAGATACTGCCATATTAGGTTGATACGTATGATGAAATAATTACTCACACGTTCATCATCTCCTTTATTACACAGGAAGATTATTAAGCTTCTTATTTCTTTTTCTCCCGATCAAATCTTCTCTGTAGCCTTTTGATGTGACACAAAATGAAGATCCATAAATAGTTTGGTACTTCTAGATATGTTCTTTCACAGGCTCATCGATGCCATTATTGTCCACCTCTAGTCCTATAATTTGAGCCGTAGACTCAATGTAGTTGATAATAAATCCATAGACAATTGCTTAAATCCTTTGGAGTTCTTCCATTGAGATATAATGAAGATCCATGAATATTACGCCACTTATAACTATGTTCTTTCACCGGCTCAGCGACATCGTTATTATCCACATCTAGTCCTATGATTTTAGACAGAGACACAACCTGATAATGGATCCATAGGCACGTGCTTAAATCCTTTGAAGTAGAGTTATCTTACCTAAACTTCTTCCATGGTGATATAAAGGTTCTATATACAATCGCTAAACATAGACTGATGCAGGTCATTCCAGAATGTGACGTCACAGTGATTTTTCGTCACTCATTTTCCGAAACATTGTTCATTAAATGGGTCACTTTTACACATTTTGTTTTGATCAGTATGAGTATCACTCAGTATGCGATTTGTTCGCGTTCATCATCTTCTTTATTACACAGGACTGATGTTTTTTACGCTTCTTATTTCTTTTTCTTCCAATCAATCATCCCCATAGTTTCTTTTTATATGACACAGAATGAAGATCCATAAATACTTTAGTACTTCTAGGTATGTTCTTCCACTGGGTTATCGATGTCATTATTATCTTATTAACCATCTCTTGCCCTATAATTCTGGATAGAGATACAATATCTTTAATAATGAATCCATAGGCACTTGCTTAAATTCTTTGAAATCGCGATATCCTGTCAAAACTTCTTCCAAGGCGTTGTAAAGGTTCTAAAGCTGGACTGATGGAAATGTTCTGAATGTAGGCAAGCACTAAACATGGAATGAAGCAGGTCAATCGAACATGTGATGCCACAGTGACTTCTCATCACTCATTCCCTGAAACATCGCTCGTTAAATGGGTCACTTTATTTAATTTGTTTTGCTATTTATTCATATTATTTGTTATGCGAGGTGCCCGTTCAGAGAGGTATGACTGCTCTTAATTTAATAATCCTGAAAGCATTCTTATTCCGCTCCTATGAGTGGTATAAAAATTAAAAAATAAGTTCTAAGAAAATAAATTTGTAATTAATAAGCTTTAGAGAAATACTCGTAAATTCGTCAGAGAATTTACATATTCCGTTGAATCAAGGAACATCTGTTTCAAAAACAACGGAAATAGCAGCCTTTTCTGACACTTTAAAATTATTCCATAATTGGAGACGGGAGTCAAAGTGACTCCGAGTTGTTTATAAGCTCTGATTATCACGTGGTAATTTGTCCTTGAATGAATCATCCCTTCAGTACCTTCAAGTTGTTCTTTCACCAGAATGTTGGCAAACGTCTAAGCCTAAACACATGCGTATAACAAAGTATTTCTTTTTCAAAGTTTTGGTTGTTGTTTTACGGAGTCATTTATTCCATGTCTTTGAGACTGCTTTTAATTTGAATAATGCAAAGAAGAATAAAGAAATATTTAAAAAAATGTTTTAAAATATTGTATTTCTGCAATTATGTTTGCTAAGTTCTAACAGTTATTAGCATTAGAGTAATTCTGTAAAATCTAAACGAAGTAAATACTCATCAAAAGATTATTTAGTTTTTTTTCTCATAACATATTTCCAACATTTAATATTTTAACATATAATCTTTTTAATATTAATAATTTTAATATTTTCTGTAACTACATGATTTCCGAAATGTATAGGGTATTGAACAAAAATCCGAACAAACAATTTTTAATATAATTTGATTAAAAATAAATTAATTAACCAAATATAACAAATAATAATAAGAGTATACTTTTACTGATAAATAAATTTAATTTGTTTCAAAGTGGTCGTCCTTTTCAGTAATGCAGAAGCGCAAACTCTTAGTGAAATTTTCAGCAATGGGCCGCAAGTCTTCTACCTTTTATCCATCCCATTCCCGCCGAAGCCATTGGTTTAGAAACTTTTGGGTCGTTTAGTGCAAGCCTTACACTCCAAAATGGACCATACACTGTAATCATGGGATTGAGATTCGGCGAGAATTTTGCCCTCTCTCCAGATGATATCAAGACCAGAAAATGCGTCTTGCATTATTCTTCTGCCTTTTTAGCCTTGAGAGCTGGTGTTAAGTCTTGTTGAAGCGTCCAATTGACATTGACGCATTTTTTATTACTAGTATGTACTGGTACACTTTTTGGATTTTCCACTGGTACACTTTTTTATTTATTTTGAGTCACTCATCCACAAAAATACTAGAGATGTTTTGCCGTTTGCACAAATTCCGTCCCAGATCATGTCCGAGTTTGGACTTTTACGATGTTCAACAGTTGCTGAAGTGCTCGGAACATCTTTAGACTAGATCTTATGGTTCTAGAAGTTAAGAACATTTGGAAGGTAAAGAGCTTCTCTTTATTGAAAAGGAATCTATCACAGCGATTACTTGTGCCCCACTTCAAAAGTTTTCCCCGTGAGTATAAAGTTATTAAAAGATTCGCCGCTAAAAGTATTCAGTGAGAAGCTGAACTTTTTAGAATTTGTAAGGTTTCAGTCTAAGCTCTCTTTATGCCATTCGTTGCACTGATCGGTCTCTTATTCCCAATTCACGAACGATATTTCTCATGGAAACCCTCAAATTTCATTGAGATCGTCTTTTGATAACCTTACAGTTATTGAAAGTGTTTACCAAACGTTTCCATCCACTTCCTGTATTTTAACCATGATTTGAAACGATATATTGCATCAGTCACTGTTTGTCTAGACACATTACGCGAACGAACGCCTTCATACTGTCATTTAAACAACTCTAAAATAACATATATTTTGCTTGGTATTATAAAAGAGCCAAGAAAAATACGTAAACTAAAAGAAACATTATAAAATATGTTATAATTGAAGTGATAGGCAAAAAGAAAATGAAAAAACTTTAAAACGAAATTAATTAATTTCAATTTTATGGCGTAATAACTTTTTCCACGTTTTTAGCCGCACCCTGTCTTGTGCTTTCAAAATAAATTCTAATGCTGTTTACAAACGACAAAAAAGAAAAAATAACAATGAATGACCATGTCTCTGGTCGCGTGAAGAAATCCATGTCTCCAGTTACAGGTTAAGAATCAAATCATAGAGTTTTGTACGAACCAACAGATGTACCAAGCACTCTTTAATTAATCTGTCTTGGGACGCAAAATAAAAATAAAATTACTAAACAAACTCCGAGCAACCAGATTTTTGATTTAAAATTAAGTGAATATATCTGACTTTTTGGGTTTATTTCCTTTAACTTAATTATGATAAAATAATCAAAGGTTTCCGACTCTAAGAAAGTCATGATCTATACCTGGAGGCAAATTCGATTTTTGCTGCGTCAAACAAAAGTAACGCAAAAAATAGAAAAAAAGAAACTTTACATTGAGAGGATTTTTTTCTTCCTCCCTTAGTCTAACTATTGAGTCTTCGGGGGATAAAATTTCTTTGCCGGTAGAAAAAACAAAAGATCGAAAAAAAATACCTATTGGGGTGGACGGAGAAACTGTAAAAAGTGTGATTAGGAACCCCGAATTAAGCTTCCGGGCCTCAAGAAGTTATTCACTCTATCCCAATTCCAGTTCTCGTTTGTTCTGCAAATGCTGTTGAAGTACAAACGTGAGAATCTTGCCGACTTTGCGTTTGTTTGAAAGAGAAAATGGAGAGAAAACAAAAAGGTGAAAAAAATTCATTTCTCCCCATGTTAGAGACAACTCATGAATAATACATTTTCTTTTTTATTTTCTTTGTGTCCTTTTTTTTTCTTTCTAGTTTTTTTACCCCTTTTCTTTATGTTCGTTAATACAAATGTTTATAATGCGTTCGATTGTCCCTATATTCGCTGAAATAACTATTCAGCAGGGAAAAGAAAACGCCTGATTCGCCTCAAGCCTAGTAATTTTGTAAGAATAAAATTGCCAGCTAAAAACAGAAAAAGAAATGTTATATAATAAATTTCCCTTTAGAATGAATTTTTATTGTCACTAAAAATCTCTTTTAAAACATTTTTTTTTCAATTAAAAAATATTTCATTTTTTTTTATTTTATTTTAAAACTGTATAACATATACAGAAACTATAACGATGATTTTTATCAGTATATTTGATAGATAGTTTGATCATTGGTAAGCAATTTATTAAAATTTCTTTAACACCCTACGCTGAATTTGAGTTTATTTTATATTTGGACGTGTTCATCTGTCTTTCCGTGTTATCGGACTACCGTCTGAAAATTCAGAGCGTCATTTCGGATCAATACTTATGCGCCTTAAAAACGTACATTAAATGAAACTGAACTTAAAGTTCCTCCACATGTGTAGCCATTAGAGTACTTTAATGATCCTGAATTTTGTTTAAATTACATACTTTTTATCTTGCCTAAAATATTGTGAAATTGGCTTCATATTACAATGAAACGAATGGGTAATGAAATAAACTAAATTATCTGCAGAGTTCTTGAATTGTTTTTAATAATCCCGAACATAATTTTATTTCCACATCTAAAACCTTCCAAAATAGTCAATGAGTAAATAATATAATTAAAGTAAATTATTGCTAGAAATTTTCCAATAGAAAATACTTTAATATACTAAAATACTCTAAAAAAGTCATCGCTTTACTACAAAACCTGTAATTAATATTACTAAATAAAATCTTTCAACTCGTTAAATTATAACCAAAATTCTTTAACGATTCTAAACAATTTTTTTCTCTTACATCCTAGAGACTCCTCAAATTACTCACATCATGTTACTACAAAATACAGCAAAATGCTTTTTTAAATATTATCTATAAAACTCCATCATAATTCTAAATCTTATTTTCTCCCATATCCTGAAGCATCGAAAACAGTTCACAAGTTACTCAAAACAAGTAATTGATACAACTAAACTAAACACCTCCTACAATTTTTTTAATTTTTTGAATACTTTAATGATCGTGCATGTAATTTTCGATTTTCTTTCTCTAGATTATTTAAAAACTACGCTTTCAGTTATAAAAACAACGAGCATAAAATTTGTGGAGTATAACAATCTGTGTAAAATGAGTACTAATAGTCATATAAGCATTTTGTTGAAGAAGTATGGATACTGGCTCTAATTAAAATCTTGTTTATTTTTCAACTTTCCAAAAAATCATAATTTTTTCAGAATCATGTTCATTCAAAGAAAAATATAAATAAGTTTGTCTAAAGATTTAGTTTTATATGAATATATTGATGCTTCACTCCCAACGCATTAATTTAAAATATTACTGCAAGTAAATGGTTTCCGGTTAAAATTCCGCTCCATTTAATTCACCAGTGTTCCAAAGATGAATTTATTTTAAAATATATTTCATGTAGCTTTTAAACGGTCCCTTAATCTAATTATACTAAAGCAGTATTAGATTTACATAGCAACTTTTAAAACTAATTTTCAATTTGAATAATAAAAATGAAATAGAAAAGTATGAAGTTATTAGACACAAAACGTTGCCTTCAATAAGCATTCTTATCGAAAATCATATATCTACAAAATAAAAGAAATGTAAGAAAAGTAGCTTATGTCCTTCCTCCAAAGATTCAAAATCAAAGATAATCAGAAATAAATAAATTTTTGTGAATACAAAGACACTTTAATCCGAGATCGTTCTTCTAAAAAAATCAGACATTGAGCTTCAGGATTATTTAGAGTATCAATAATCATACACAAAACTTGCCTTCAATAAGCATTTTTAACGCAAATCATATATCTACAAAATAAAAGAAATGTAAGAAAAGTATCTTATGTCCTTGCTCCAAAGATTCAAAATCAAAGATAATCAGAAATAAATAACAGTTTTATGAATCCAAAGACATTTTTCGCTTAATATTAACACCAAGATCGCTTTTCTGAAAAAATCAGACAACGAGTTTCAAGATTACTAGAGTATGAAGCATCATTTTATCCTTTGTCATTTTTCAATGGAATTGATATGGAATAAAGTTCCAAATTTGCTTTTTAAGGTTTAATCAATTTAGAAAACCATGTAGGATGCATCCAGCACCATCAATTTAGGAGGCGTTTTCACCATCCTTAGCTCCTTACATAACCAATATGAACTTTTTTCTCACATAACTGATTCTGTCTAGCCTTGTTTATTCATGAAAATATAAATTATTTGCGAAAGTATATCAATACAAAGAATCAGTTTAATAAACATTTTCGGAGTTATTCTGTAAATGGCGCAAGTCATTTTTCCCCTTAGATTGAAAATATTTAAAACTAAAGTAAAAGACGTTCTATGAGATTTCTTTTCTTAGTTTCAAAAAAAAATGTTTTCAGATGACGAAGATAATGTTCTGAATACAACGAGGAGATCCATGCTTTGCAGTTAGAGTTTATACAAAAACCCGACTTTTTGAAAAACTGGTTTTCGTATTCAATATTTCCAAAAAACCTGTTTTCGAATTTTAGTAAAAAAAAAAAAAAAAAAAAAAAAAAAAAAAATAGAACAAGGGAAAATGTGTTATTTAATTTATATAACATAGCCGAAAACCGAAATCATTATGAAAGTCATAATATAACAAAAAATTAAGGATATATATACATATTACTTACACAATATACGAAAACTCAAACAGAAATTTCAGATAATATTTATATTATTTTCAGTAATTTTAATTTCTCCTAAGAATATAGGATTTTAAAAAACATCAAATATCCACTAAATGGTGTCTAAGTCTTGTTCTTATTTTGGATAAAATATTGCCTGAAATTGAAAATACACCTTCAGCTAGCTTGATTTTATAGTTTTCATGACATCAAATAACAAATCTAAATTTTTTTGTTCTTTCATAATTCGATGCCTCAAATAATAAAAATTCAGCTTTCAGTATCTTTGGATTTGTACGTTTTCCTTCAGGGTCTTGAAGAAACTTATGAATTCATTTTCCCATGGCTTCTTTCAAAAAAGCATTACTCTGATGAGCAGTTCTTCGATTTGCTCTTCATCAGAATCGGTTTCCACATAAGAATTCGGAAATATTTTAGACAATACCTTCCCAGATAACTTAATAATTTCGGTTTTTGAAACTAAAGAAAGTACACTAGATTTCTTCACTGAACTAGAAATGTTCTATGGATTTTGCAAATGCAGCAAAAGAATTGCTAATTCTACTTGTTGTCATTCTTGAATTCGTTCTTCTAAATCATATAATAATTTCAAACTTATTTCAGTATTTAAATATTTTAGTTCATTTTACAGAAATTCAAATATACCTTCGCTTGTTAATAAATTGGCATCTCGTCGTCCTAAGCCTTCAGCTGCAAGACGAATCGGTCCCAACCGATAAAATTCAAAATATTTGTTTGTTTTTATTGAAGAAGAAGAACATATAGGCGTTCTAAAAAACCGTTTTTCTTACTTTAAAAACCGGTTTTCAAACGTGGAAAATTTACTTTAAAAAATCGGTTTTCAAACATGGCAAATATACTTTAAAAAACCGGTTTGGAAAAACCATCAAATCCTCCTTGAAGTGTTAATGTATTATATTTATTTCTTCAAGAGCAGAACGGTGCAATTGCACCAGTGACAATAAAGTAGCCAATGTCATAATTCGTTTGCTTGATTGAAAAGTCCTCGTTTTCATGGTTAGCAACTAGAATAATCATAAAGTTTCCTTTATTTCTATCATTCAAGAGGAGTTGGTGCTCAAATCAAAGTCATTTTCATCAATTCTTTGAATATTACCCGGTGCAATGTGTCTTTCAGTGCGTCTAAGGCATAAAATTGATTTGTGATTCAGTGGCAATTCAGATGGGATCTATTAATATCGACAAAAGTGGTAATTTGACTGTAACATTCACTTTCCCATAAACAGGTATACAAAGAGAAAGCAGTGTAATTATCGAAAATAAATTGAAATTACAAACTTCCATGTTTCATACCCCCCCCCTACTTCCCATCACTAAATCAGGAAAACAGAAATATGTGTATGTGTGTGTGTGCGCGCGCGCGCGTGTGTGTGTGTGTTTGTGTGTGTATGTGTCTGTTTGTCTATTCGTGTGTGAACACGCTAACTTAAAAAACGCTTTGAATTAAAGCCATGAAATTAGGTTTACGGGTTTACTATCAAATTTGTAGATTTCTATCAAATTTTGAACGAAATCCATTTAAAGTAAGTCTATCTCTGTAGCTACTCAAATACAATTTTACTTATTAGCAACAAAACAGAAAGAGCTAAATGAATAAAATATAGGTACAAAGATTTATTATCTAAAGTGTAGATACTTACCTATTTTTAAATCAAATATATCAAAGCCGTTCGTCGGTCTATACTTTCATATGCATGTAAACTTTGATAGCTCAAAAACACGATTTAGATTATTGAAATATGGCGTGTTATCTTCGGTTTACAATCATTGTTTTGCGTCAAATATGGTTTCAATTGGCTTGTAAAAAAGCGTCCAAAATATATATTCGTTTTTTGGTACCTAAGGATTAATGGTATTTTAGTGATTAATCGCCAAAGACCGCACGCCTACAGTTATTTTTCTTTAGTATTGCTCACCAGTAGCATGAGGTTAATAAAAAACATGTTTTCTTTTCTATACTACGAAGTACACAATTCTCATGTGCAAGGCACCGGAAATAAAATTCTGAACACGTATTACGTTCTCGACTTCACAAAATTAAAAAAAAAAAACGGATGAAAAAAACAAACAGAATAAACACATTCAGTTTTAAACTACATAAGAATAATGTTATTTACATTTTATTCGCATGAATATTTCCTTCATTTGTTTCTTTAATTTAATTTTAATTGCTACAAATTTTAAATTTAATTTTGCAATTGGAATTTCGAAAGTTCTGTGAATTATCAACTATATCTTAACTGAATAAAAGGAATGGCAATGAATAAAAAAATATCATTGATTTTTGATTAAGAATTTTAGTTGGAAATCAGATTAATTAATTAAATCAAAATACCTTTTTTTTTAGCTTTCAAGCTTTTTTTTTGGCTTAGAACTAATTAAATTTTGAAACAACATGATTAGTATTTCTTAAAATTTCGAAAATGTAAGTTACATTTTTATTAGATGTCTGCATAGATTAATTTAGATCTATCTAAATTAAGATTCGACACAATATTTCGAAAAAAAGGTTAGATATTTAATATTATTTTTTTAATACAACATATTAGTGTTTATTTATAAAGCATTTGACTTATAGTCTTTAATATAAGACTTTGTTTATGTCACTAAAATGTGTATAGTTAAAAAAACTTTTTAAATTTAAAATTAATTAGGTATTTTTAATTTTACATGATTTTGCCCATGTTATTCATTTTCATTAGTTTCATTTCTTTTACATAATGATGTGAAATTCATATGATTTATTTCTTCAGAATAAAGTTCCATTTTAAACGTATTTACAGAATATCATAAGTTATACTATTAATTTTATTGAAATATATTATTTTTTTTATCAAAATCGATTTTTATTTTTATTTTAAACATTGATAAATTACTTATTTAACTGCTTGTAAATTTATTCAAAATTCTTTCGATTTATTTATATGATTTTAAAGCAAAAATAAATTTTATTTTAAAGTTAAAAACATGCAAAAGTCATAGTTTATAAAGCCTTGAATAAAACTGCTGTTTAAGACATGGACAGGGCTCCGGTAGCCTGCTTGGTAGAGGGTTGGATTCGTATCCCTTGGGTTGTGAGTCGAATCCCTCCGATTGAAGTCTCTCCATGTGTGGGTGGTTGGCGCACGCATAAATATGACATGGCTCAAAGTCTTCCATTTCGGGAGTAATGCCACTGGAGGTACTGCTTCAGAGGTTATCTTTCTCTGATTTGGGTCTAAATTGCGATCTGTGGATGAGTCAATGAAACGCTTGATTAAAGTCCACACCGTAAAAAGGGCTGTGACGCATGAATAGCTAAGTAAGATTCTTAGACCTAGTTGACGCAACTGAAAAAACAAGAGGCGCTCTCTCGGCTTAAATCGCTAACAGCTTTTAAAGTGCAATTTTTCACAAAAAAAAAATGAATCAATAGTAACTTATACCTGTTATTTACTAAGAAAATCAGAAAAAAATGCTTCCATTCTATTGCATTCATTCCTTAATTTAAAATAAGAGATATTTGAGATACTCGAAATGCTATCAAATATAGCTATTTTTTTTCAAAAGACGTCAGCTATAAGCTACAAAGCAATTATTTTTCTAACGTTTCTTCTTCAAATATCCCAGTAAAAAAAATAAAAAGTTATTTTCTTCCTACTTATATTGAAGGAAGTTCTTAAAGAAAGGGTATAAAATAACAGTCAAAAACATTCATTTTCATAATCTCCTTCTCGTATCTTTCAGAGATGTTCAAAATACTTTTTACAATCATCTTTGCATTTAACGCCTTGTCATCAGAAGAAGCGTTTCAGATTTTATAGCTTAGTGTTTCTTTAAATTTCATTTAATGATAAAGCCCTGCACGAGATTTTGCGTGATGTTGAACAATAAAACCAGTGTTCCATTTCAGAGTTGAATGTCAGAAGAAAAGAAAGAAACTGGGGGAGGGGGCAGAAGTGAAATGAAATGCAGAACGTGAAGAATGGCTGTAAAACTGAAGTGCTGAGAACACAGAATGATAAGTATTTTTGTTTCTTACAATAGTTTCACGAAGATTTACTTTGGCATGACTCCATTTATTTATTTTTTTTTCTAATGCAAATACATTTCAAAAATTTTACATTCCGGAATTTCCTGAGAAAGCAATCTAATTTAATTTTTAGATTAGAATATTTTGCTGAATGGAAACAAGAATTTATTTGTAGATAAAAATAATAATGCTTCGATCGCCGTAGCAGAAATTCAAAAAATTTTTTTTAAAGAAACAATTTTAAATGAAATTAATTGAGAATCATTGATCTGAACATAGATTTTCTTTTCCCGTGACAAATATTTCATTTATTTATTTCATACAAATAATTTTAGCCATTCAAATTATTAATAATTAGGTTATGGAAACAATTTAAACTATCATTCACAATTTCCAAGCAACTAATCATGATCCGACTTGATAGATCAAAGTAAAGATTTCAGAAGAACAAAGATTTTTTTTTAATCAAGAAGTAAGGAAAAATAATCTGTTTCTAACAAGAGGTGTGTTTTAAAGTATAATATGCCCTATATTACCCAAACGAAAAATTATCGGGATCAGATTTAAAAACAACAACAACAGTGGAAGTAGTCACCCTAAAACTTTCACCAATATTCTCCAATAAAGGTGGTATCCAAAAGAAGCCTTGCATGTTATTGTCGTACAATAGTTACGAAATATAAAGCTTTGCATATAGCAATTTTACTGAATCTATATTCATACTTGACGAGCGTTTTGGGAATTGATCCTTAGTATACAGAAAATAGTATCCGAAAATCGAATTTGTGGCTTAGACGTGCTTCTTCCAAACGATTGAAATTAAGATTTGATATAAAAAGTACAAGTGCAGTAAAAAAAAAACATACATACCATATTTTGTATATTAAAATCACGGCGTTCTTGAGTTATTGCGTTTACATATTTCTGAAAGTACAAACCGACAGACAGTCAACCCCTTGTTGGAACTCAATCAAAATTTGACAGATGTCTATTTAACAGGTGTGTACAGAATTTTATTTATCTAGCCCTCCTCGTTTTATAGTTATCGTATTAACTTATATTCGAACAGTCGAACAGACAGACTTCGTCTGAATACAGTTTACTCAAAATTTGATAGATATATACTAATTTGGTTTCAAGCTTGTATACCAAATTTTATCCATTTGGCTTAAAGCGTTTTTGAGATACCTTTCTTAAAGACAGACAGAAAGGGAGACGTATATTTTTCAAACGTGTTTTTTTCGTACTCATGGAGGTCTGACGTCGGTATTATTAAACCTTAAAATCTTGAATTCGATTTTTTGAACGGTTACGATACTTTCTTTGTATATGAGAAAGTAAAACCAGTCTAAAATAATCAATGTCATGAGACCTACAAGTACAAATTCGTACAAAAATCTTCGGAAATGGAAAGCAACAACGGATCAATTAATATTAATGAGAGTAAAATTTAATGCATATTTTTTTCAATGCCTTTGTGCAATTGTCAGTGTTTCAAATCCGTTATAAAAATATGTCTGTTCGGAGACTTTATAAACTTTTCAGGGATTTATGTTTGGCAGCCCATTTTGCACACAGCTATTTGCCTGATGGCTTTTTCAGATAGGTGTGAGAATCAAATAGACCCTCCCTCATACTTAAAATGCAGTCCATAGTCTTCGTATAACTCATGGGAAGGAGCTTTAATTGTGCAATTCTACTATGTCCACTGAATCAGCTTTACTATATTTAAACTTTAAACATTCATTAAAACCAGATCTATCCTTTGGAAAGTTTAGGTACAAACCATTTACTTATATAAGTGATTGATATTTTATGATATTATGAAGTCCTTACTGTAACAAGTAAAATGAATAAGAAAGAGGCCAACTAATAATAATCATATTTATGTAAAAATTTTACAAAATGCACAGAAGACATTAACATTAACACCATTATTTTAACATAATGGGATTAATTTAATATAAAAAGTATATTGTTTAATATTTATTATTAATAATAAGTTATTGATAATTATTAATAATTATATTTTCCTTCCAATCCTAAATTAAGGCATCTCTTTTTCCTTGCATGTTACACAAATTCTATCGATTTTTAAATTTGATCCAAAATAAAACTCATATTATTTTAAATAGATTTGGATTTGGCATTAGAATAGGGGCAATTAAAGTATTGCGAATCCAATTATTTAATTATATATTTTTATGCGCTTCAGAATTTAAAGAGTTCATATGAATATAATATTAATTTTAAAAATAGGTAAGTAAAGCCATTAAAAAGCATAAAAAAAGTTGGAAATACAATTAACATACAAATAACATAAAGTATATAACCTATACTTTGCTGCAATTTCTTTCATAAATCTTAATTTCTGAATATATTCAGAATAAGAAATATATTATAACGAACTAAAAAATGTAACACAGTGAATGAAGTAGATTTGATTTCCGTTAAATTCACTTTTGTAAATAGTCATAAAAATGCTAAAGGAAATAATTAAGAACGAATTAAGCGTTTTTAAGGCAATATGGAGTTGAAGGAATGCTTGAAATAATAATTACTGATTCTTGCTTATTATCGCAGTTTTTCCCCACAAGCCGAAAAAGCATTTATCTTTTTTCATGTCATAAATTGCTTCACTTAAAAAACCTGTTTTGCAAAAAAGAGAAACTCATTATATTGTGCTGAAGTTTAAACCCAACTTCCACTAATATGGTCCATTTGATCGCCAGCATTAACTCATTAAAATGTGTCACAAAATTCCCCGGAGAACAATACAACATTTACTTATTTTAGAACCGGTTTTAACCCTCATTTCCCCCTTTTTTTCAGCATGTAATTGTTTGGACAGTAATTAGGACATTTGCTACTTTTGACAAACGGTGCACATGTAACGAGCGACAGAAATATTAAGTTAATAGTTGCTTATTTCCTTAAGAGGAAAGGATCATTATAAATCCCCCGATACATTTTTGTTATTTATGTAAGCATTTGTTGTGAAACGATACCATTAAACATTTACCATTCTCCTAATCGAATTACTTTTCTATTAAAGTCTAATTTTAGTAGATGCATTAATCTAAGGTAGAGTTTCCAACGAGAAACATTTTACAAATTATATGCTATCAATTGTTGCAAGAACGTAAGATATTTTTCAAAAGATGATATTTATATAAGTGAAAGCTAAAAAATTAAATAAATAATAATAATGGGCATATAATTTAAAACTTCATTCATCTTTTTATCAAAAGAGTATATTGAAATGTAGAGATAACTCTTCAAATATAAGGCATCGTATTAAATACCTAGGAGTTCAATAAATTTCTCTGACATTGAGGATTTTAACGTATTTAATATATATGTATATCCTGTATAGATCAAACGCATTTATTTAATCCGCAATTGCAGGTGGATTAATTAATAATAAGTTTGTTAAGCACAACGTGTAAAAATGACTCCACGATGTTCGTTCGATTATCACGTGGTATTTTGTTCTTGAATACAATCAACTCCTCAGCACCTTAAATTTGTTTCTCCAATAATATTTTGGCAAAAGACTAAGTATGAACACGTGCGTATTTCTTTTTCAAAGTTTTTGTTGTTATTTATAGATTTATTTACTCCATGTCTCTGAAACTGCTTTTAATTTGAATAATGCAAAATAATAAAGAAATATTAGAAAAAAATATTTTAAAATATTATATTCTTCATTTTTGTTTGTTAAATTCTAACAGTTATTAACATTGATGTAATTCTGTAATACCTAAACGAAATAAATACTTATTAAAAGATTGTTTAGGTTTTCCTTATAGCATCTTTCCAACATTTAATATTTTTAATATTAATATTGATAGTAATTATAGGATTTCCAGAATGTTTTTTGCTTTCAAAATAAATTCAATTGCTGTTTACAAAAGGAAAAAAAAACAATGGTGTTATTTTGACTCCACATCTCTAGAGCGTGAGGAAATTCATGTCTCTAGTTATGGGTTAATTTTCGCATACGCTTTGAAATAACAAATCAAATATTATTACCTTTCCAAGGAAGTATTTGTTTTTAATTTATCAGAAATAACTTCATATACATTAAGTATACTATTAAGAATGGTAATTTTTTAAAAATCAACATTAAATCAAAATACCTTGTGATTCAGTTTTACTCTTTATCATTGTATTAATTAATAAACTTTAATCAAATTGAAAGATAGAAGAAGAGATGAACTTACATTTTACAATAATTATTCTGTCAAAGGAATAATAAAAGGAATGTCATTATTTTTATGGTGCTATTAGAATTCCGTAAGAAATAGCAAGCAAAAAAATAATAATTCCGCACTCTTAAAATGATCAATAAAAATGGTTTTTAAAAGAATCAGATTATCACTTATTGACATTTAGGTCTATTTTCCATATAAATTAAGTATGAATTATGTAAAAATATGGTAAGAAATCTTAAAATAAATTCGAAATAACAAACTACACTCACGTCCATAAATTGAGGATAATTCAGTGTCACGCGGAAATCGAACTCTAAAATACATATATCACCCGTAAAATAACTACACACATCTTCAAAAATCATATGCAAATTGCAGGAAGCCACCAGATGACACTATAGTACGTCACAATGACGAGAGTGTAAGAGAATGATGTATAAGAAATACAAGCAAAGAACTAAAATTGTTCGCAAGCGTTTTATAAGCCTTTCCGTGCAATAACCGCATAGTTATAACACAAAGGAAGCATTTGGATGATTTTTTTGCATGGTAGAATTATCGGCCGTCTGGAATGTGGACGTATCCAGCTGGAAGTATCTGATCATGAATTAAAACTTGTTGACTAAGACCATATATTATTCTAAAGAAAGAGGATTATTTAAAAAAAGAAAAATAAACCATTTCACATTCAAATAATGTATGGTGAGAGAATTCTACTAGTTGATTATAGAACTACCCTAGTGCTCTATAATGAAACCATGGATATGCAGAGATGAGATAGCATAAGAGGATTTCAAGCACAGGATCTTGTTCGATGATATCAAATCCTATAGAGATAAGCATGGAGACTGTAGATAACACTTGATCAAGACATGAAGCGATACAGCTGATGGGCTCAAACTCTCCGTTCCTTTCCTATCAACTATATTAAATTTTCATGTTTTTTTCTAGTTCTTTAATAGGAATATGTTTCACTTGGTTTGCATTGTCAGCTCGATATAAAATGATAAACGATGTCCACCTATTTAAATTCAGCGAGAGCTTTTTTTATTTTATTAAAATTAGATTATATATATCAAAAAGTTACACTTCTACCTTTTAGATCTTCCGCAGTTGGAAAAAAATATAATTTTTGGGGGGGGCATATAGTTGATTCAATATAATAGTTCAAACTAAATTTCGTTTGTATTGACAGCATCAAAACTTCAGTTACTAATCAAATTTTAAATCAAATCCATTTACGAGAAAGTTTCGGGCGAAATTTATATGTAGTCTTGACTCAAAAAAGAAAAAAAAAGCTAAGAAGTTCATATATATGGTTAATATATAGTTTTATGTTTTTAGCATTATATTATAATATATGGTTTTTGCATCATAATTATTGATCGATACCGTATTTTGAATCAAACCCATGAAAGGTTAACTATCTATCAGTATGTTTGAACATAGGCGTATAAAAACTTTTATTGAAAAGTACAATATCTTAGATAAACAAAATTTGCATATATTCTTCTCCTAAAATTCAATTTTTGCTTAAAATTATGTTTCCTAATGGAGAAAAGACGCTATTGTTTTCTAACTGCAAACTATATAAATCATCATTTATAAGTATATTAGAAAACTGATGGGAGAATAAACTTGCTTTCTTTCTGAATTCAGAATTTTTAGATTTTTAATGATGCAAAAAATGACTACATTTGTTTAACCATTCTTCATTAATCCTAAGTTTGTCCATGAACAAATATATATTTTATGTAACATTCGCATTATATTCATGTAATGTGCTATTTATTGTCTCATTAAATCAAAGGACATTTAAGTTGAATCTTCATTTAAACTTAAAATTGTTGGGATAAATCTTTATCTATATAACTGTGCATAACTAACAAAAAAAAAAAAATCCCATATCAAAATTTAGCATTAATCATCTTCTAATTCAGTTTTTCATTGCACAGGATTTAACATTTTGACAAAAATAAAACGGTTATTCATTTTCAATTTGTACTTAATCCCTTTCCTATTTGTA
>JAPMOR010072686.1:117902-129112 GCA_026543865.1 Argiope aurantia
CTATTTGTATATATATATATATATATATATATATATATATATATATATATATATAGTCACATTGGTCACACACAGTCAGTTCACATTGGTATCCATAAGTGGAGTCTGCACACTAGTCTTTGGTCAAGAAAGTACGCTTGATTGCAATTTTCAAAAGAATGTCGTATATTTTTAAAAGAATTAATAAAATATTTGCTGTCGGAAATCAGATTATTGTTTATTGACATCAAATCCATTTATTTATTTTTATGTTTTTATTAAATTCCTCTCACTTCTTCTGGAGATTTTAATTAATACTTTACTTTTCATTTATTCACTAGAAAATGTTTCTATATTGAAAGTTGGTGAATAAATATAAATGTGTATTCTGTAAATTTAAACAAAGCATTCTTCATTCTACATTGAGTTATTAAGATAGAATGACACAAATTTGCTGCATGTACTACTTCATCCGATTTAGAGATAAATATACAAAAAACTTTAAAACATAAATTTCATGCTTCTGCGCATAATTTTATATTCTTTATTGACATCATATCTCTTTGAATTCTGAAAAATGATACTAAAATTGCAAATTAAATTGTTTTTTTTATATTTGAGATAACATTAGATAATTTTTTAAACCAAAAAATAAACATCCATATTTAAGCCGAAGATAATTTTTGTAAGTATATGTTCATATTAATGAATATAACAAAATTATTTCAATATTATTTTCTGTAGAATTTTTACTCAAAAAGAGAAGTTCCATTTCGTTTCATGAAAATAATCAAGAGAGATAACTCGAACTGATAGGAATTATATCATGTCTCTGGATCTGATAACATAACATATTAATCTGAGAAACATATTTGAAATCAATATCTGGTTTGGTTTCTAATTTCGCAATCATAAATTTCCATAAAGAAAAAATGCATTTCTTTTTAGTTGAAGTGACATTATCCTTTTGAAAAATTATCATTTGTCATAAAAACAATTATATGGAAGATTTATAATCCAAAACAAACAAAATAAAGCATTCCGTAAGAGAACTGAATATAATAATATGTGATTCACTGTTTTAGAAAAAGGTCATTTTTTTCTTTAGTTTAATAGTTATATTAGCTTCCGTTTTGAAGCAATACTAAGGCTATTTGTGTAACGGCCTCATAATTTTAAATTACAACCAAAAAACGAGGATGGTGTCTCAGCTGATAAGAATCTCACCAAACTTCCACACCACACTAGAGAGAGGATGTGTGTCTCGATGGAATAAACATGTACCATCCGCTTACACGGAGGTTCTCTTGTGGAATCGAGTTTCGGTCAAAGAACCTTACCAGCAGGTTCACTTATATATCCAAAGAAAAGCAGTAGTGCATGCATCGAATATTTCTAATCATTTTAGTGTATTGATCACTGAAATTTCATTTTTTCTTTGATTTAAAGTAGCATCATTAAAGGCGCATCATTTTGATAAAGTAGCATCATTAAAGGCGTATCATTTTGATAAAGTAGCATCATCATCCATCATTATTTGCTGCATTTTAAATTATGCTACATATAGGAAGATCAAATGCTGAAATGTGTGTGTGTGTTTTATTTATTTATTTATGAAATGTATGTGTTACTCTTATATATTTATATCTAAAATTCCAGTTTGCAAGAATTAGTATTTGGTTTTAATTAAGTATTTTTGAATTATTTTATAAATTTTAAATTATATTTTTAAAATTTTCAATCCAAAGACAATACTAAAGAGGACATAAATATGCATTTTAGAAAGAGGAAACGATAATTTTTGCCGCATTATACAACTGTATAACTAATGAATAAAAATTAATTACACTCACTTTATATCACGAAACCAAATGAAATTCACTCCACTTCATTAATTTTCACACTTTTATCCGTTTTTCTAATATCTCTTTAAGCGAAAGAATATCTTTATTAACATTTCCTTAGTTAAAATAAAAAATAATCTATAAGATTAATATTTATTCACGTCCCATGCTCAAATATCGCAGAAATCCATATCAATTCCAAAATAAATCAACCCCTCCCAGGATCATTTTTCATTCCGAAACGAGACAAGATCTAGTGTTAAACTAAAAAGAACTACTCATCTTTCAATTTGCGTTTCACCCCTCCCCAGGTAGAGAAGTTTCCAACCTCCAACTCCTCTGAAACAAGAGTTAAAAGATCCAGGTCTGGTACAGAAGTCGGTGGGAATTGTCCCCCTTCGCTCGCTGCACATTCTTTTCAATTCTGCAAAGCTAGAATTGGAAGTCGAGGCACATAAATTATGCAAATTTCTTTCCCGACTTGAGCTTTGTAAATAATTTGAAGAATTTTGGATCCTGGAGGAGGTAATGGCTGCAGAAACTTTGCATGTTTGCGTAAAGAATCAGTTAAGAGTTTTGAGACGTCTGAATAGAAGGCGTTCGTCTTGCTTTGAAGAGCGCGTTTAATTTTGGCTCTAAGGGTCAGTTCTTAACTCAACAAAGGTTTGTAAGGGAATACACAATGTTTTTTTTTGGATTTATGAAGTAGTCTGGTTTAATTGTTTGTTTTGAGGTCTTTTCTTTAGATTTTATTTTACAGTTGCGCAAGGTATTATTTATTCAAAGCTGTAATTTTATTTAAATAAGTCAATTATCATGATTTACAAAACACAGTTGTTTGGTTTGTAAAATTTTATGATAATAGTTAAAATAAAATAAAACGAAAATATAAGACGATTAATTATTTCTTAGGAATATTCCAATTTCGTTAGTTTCCAGCCAATTTAAATTATATGCATTTATAATGCCTTTGAAATGGTATAATGAGAAAAAAAATAGCAAGATTTTAAAAGTTATGATATATTCATGAGAAATTTAATGGATATTAAAATTTGTTTCTTTGACTTTTAAAACCATAAGAATTTAATTCAATCATTTGAGTTTCATGTCCTCAAATTATTTTATTTACATAATTACCTACCTATAATTAGAAAGGTTTTCACTATAAAATAATGCAGCAAGAACATATTCTTAGTTAATATATATTACCTTCTATTTATTAATTCTTGGCATATGTAATATGCACAAACAGTAGTTAAAATAAAATTATAATATAATTAATTCATTGAAATATTTCAGTTCTTTTAATTTCAAAGCAATTTAAATAATATATATTTGTAGCATTATTTAAACTGGTATAATGAAAAAAAACTAGCTAGCCGTTAAAAGTCATGAGAAATTTAATACATATTAAAATGTGTTTCTTTGCCTGTTCTGACCATAAGAATTTGATACAAACATTTAAGTTTCATGTCCTCTAATTATATCCTTTAGGTAATTAATCTTATAAAATTTCAATTTCTTTCATTTCTAAGAAATTTAAAAAATAAAAATTTGTAACGTATTAAAATTGGTATAATAAAAATAGTAAGCCGTTGAAAGTTTTGATATGTTTATGAAAAAATTTAATAAATATTAAGATTTGTTTCTTTGACTGTTCAAACCAAAAGAATTTGATTCAAACATTTGAATTTCATGACCATGATTTATTTCATTTCGATAATTAATCTACTAAAATATTAAGAAAAGATAAATGCCATTAGGAAATATTCTTAAATAATCTATTATATTTATTTGTTGAACATGATAATTTAATTATTTCTTGAATTTATATAATATGCACAACTTATAACTTCGTCTAGGACATTAGTTAATTCATTATGATAGATTATTACGAGAATATTATTCCATTTCTTCATAAAAATAATTCAGCGTCTGTTAAATAATTCTTTTTTTGACTACTTTAAAAATTACATCCGATTTTAACTTTTTTTTTAATTAGTAAGAAAATTATTTCTCTTCAAATGTTTAAAATATTTTTCGATTGCAAATATGATGAAACATATTTCTTAAAAAGAAAATAGAATGTACCATAAATCTGGTACTCGCACCAAAAAATTGAGAGGCGAAAAATGAAATTGGCATTGATTAGTACCTTCAAATCTAAATATTCATTTCTTTGTTTATTCAGATACTTCTATGCTAATTTATTGATTAGTTTCATGGGATTAATTGAGGTGAAAATAATTTTGACTATGTTTTTCCAAACACATAATAATCCCTATCGTTGAGCTGAAATTTTCAAATTTATATCAAATATCATGATTTGCCAACTTATAAAATCTAAAAAAAATTCCTTAGAACTAAAATTTACGTAAAAGAAGTCATTTAGATGAAATAAAAAAATATCACTTTCATATTAGTAAAAAGTTGGGAATGATGCCTTTTATTAAAAATGTCTTTCAGAGGGAAATGATAGAAAATTAACCGATGTGTTAAAAATTCAAATGTTGACATTCTATTAGATGGGGGGAAATTAATATCAATAATATATCAAAAATTTATTTATATATTTTTCACCAAACGTTTATTTTAAGATCAATTATTAATATTTTATTTCACATTAAATTTGAAAAATAAAATTAGATTAAGCAGGCTAAGAATATCAATAATGATTCATAATATTGGTTTCAGCAGTTTCTAAAATGAGCAGAAACTCCTGCAAAGTAATGATGTAAATAAAACAAAAGCATAAACAGTTTTCCTTTCTGTGATATATTTTTTTATCATTATCCTTATTAACAAGCTTGGTCCTTATTAACAAACTGAAACCGTTTTTCAAAGAAATATTTCCAAATTATACATAAAAATAAAGAAAGCTAAATTAGCAAAATATGTAAGATTTATGCTTTTTCTATTGTTTATTACAATGAAAAAATTATCATAACGAAATAAAAGGTAACATTTCTCATTTAGTACACCAGAAGAATATTTTCTATTTTTTATGTCCTAAGAAGAAAGAACTACTTAGTTGAAATACCACTTTTATTACGTTGATATCATTGCAGTAAGATGAATTTCCCAGATAATATTTCCAAGAACCTGAAGAATTTTGTTCCAATACTAAAGGGTAGAAGAGGATAGAAATTTTTATTTTTAATTAATAAAAATAATTAAGTTATTCTCACTAACTAAAAAGTTTTTCTCTCTGTTCTCCGGTTATTTTGCATTCAACTTAAAATTAATTTTACAAAAAAAGAAATCAAGAAATGATGTTAAATTGATTACAAATATAAAGAGTTAAAATAATATTTAGTTGTTATTAGCCAGTATCGCAATTAATAAATTTATTAATAATAATATTGCAAATTTTTAAATAATAAAAAAACATAATTTGCGATCCTTAAAATGCCGATTAATTTCTTTTTTTTCTTAATAAGAAAAATATTAGAAAAATAAGAAAGGAATTAATAAATGTTACTCTCTATGGATGTAAAAATACCACGGAATTAAATATAAATTATAAATTTTATTTGTACATATCTTTGAACTATATATATTAAGTGTTTGCTTTATTTCTTCCAATAGATATCATTTAGCTAGCCACTACTAAGAAGTGCATTACTTAAAAAAAAAAAAAAAAGATGCATTAAAATCAAGCAATTCATGTATTCCTCTTTTAAAATTTTTCATTCCCCAAGAAAGAGATGAAAGTAAAATGTATTTAATTTTGTCCACTTCCAATTGCTATCTTCTGAATCTTGCTAATGATATTATGGTTGACAGTTTTCGTCTAGACGAATAAAACATCACCTTTTAAATTAATACGCTTTCAGAAACGGAGAATGGAAACTTGTAACTTATGAGTTCCATATGCTGCTTTTTCATACTTTTGTGGTTGTAATATTCAACTGGTATATACATAATGTGAAAATGTTTAATATAACACATCCTGAATGATAGACATTTTATAAAAGAGAAGTTGTAAATATTTGTGTAAGATTCTGCTTAACGACATTCACTGTTATATGTATTTTGAATTAACTCATAAATAAGTACTTTCTACATTAAAATTTATTTTATTATGAATGACTCCAAACAGTCATAAATTTTAGAGCCTAATTATAGCTGAAAATTATAATTTAATGCATACTTTTATTTAAGATATGTTATTTTTAATTAGTTTAATTCATTTTTAATGTATGTTTATGACATTTGATTTAATATTTTTTCGGTAGAATTATTATTCTGATTGAATTTTTAAATAACTAAGATATATTATATTGTTTATTAGAAACTTTAAATGTTTATCAGTTTAATAATTTGGACTCTAAATCTATTATTTCAGTATTGAAATAATAATTAAACAATGAAACAGTAAAAACAAAAGCGTATGAACTGTTACTATAATTTAAAAAAGAGAAGAAAAAACACACATTCATTCTAAATGATAACTGTTTTTTTTTCAGTTTTTTCATTTTTTTTTCATCACGGACCTCAAAATTATATTACTTTTATTTCCCCTTATTTCCCTTTATTTCCCCTTATATATATATATATATATATATATATATATGAAAATCTCAATATTATCTAATTATGTTATGGCATTATAAGTAACTTTTTACTTTGGGTCGTCATTTCATTACAAACATATGAGTCAAAAAGATAACTTAAATATATGCAGAATCCGCTGTTTATTGACTTAAAAATGAAAATAATAGTATTTGCAATGATTTATTTGCTTGGAATTTTGAATGAGAAGATAGCTTCCATTAGTCTTATGGAAGCTTTCTTTTATACAAATAAAATGTATTGTAGGTTTTCTTTTATACAAATAAAATGTATTGTAGGTTTTCTTTTATACAAATAAAATGTATTATACACATTTTTTATTCAAATAAAATGTGTTGTAGACTTTCTTTTATACAAATAAAATATATTATAAGCTTTCTTTTATATAAATAAAATGTATTGTATGCTTTTTTTTATAAAAATAAAATATATTGTAATGTTTCTTTTATACAAATAAAATGTATTGTAGGCTTTCTTTTATGCAAATAAAATATATTTTTACAATACTTTATATAATTACTATTTGCCATAGGGAAATATTAGTTACATTTGGAATATTAGTTACACCTGGAATATTAGTTACATTTGATTTCGGAGGAATTGTTTAGATATAATTTCATGTCCATGATTTTGCCAAATCATTGTTCGTTAAAATGGTGTTATTTTAATTTTCTTAGTTTGGTTCTGCTTATTGTGCATATGTATCCTTCTAATGGAAACATTCCCATAATATCAGGGAACTTTTGAAGACTTAAATATCTGGTTCACCTATCTTCTAAATTTTCGCTATTATAACTTAACGTATTTACTGGTTATGCAAATTCCACTAATATCAAACAAAATTTTTCTTCCTTCGGTTTCAACAATGAATGAAAATCACACGATTAAATTTTTGATAAATTAATAAAAACGATTTGAATTTCGCAACAACATTGCTGGAAACCAGGCAAAAAAATATATTTTGAAAATCTTTAAATGTAGCAAAAATTTGCACATTTATTAAATTGATATGATTAAAAATGAATTTTCTAATTTTAAAAAAGGTGTGAAAAAAATTTTCGTTCAATAATAGTTTTGGAATCTAAAAAAAAAAAAAAAAAAAAACTTAGAAAGCCAGTTTAATTTTTAATTAAGTATTTTTTTTAAATATATCTGAGGGACATATTCTTATCTTCTGAGTTATATATGCTCGATATTTGGTAGCTATAAATCAAACAATTTAGCTTCTAGAGCGCCCACACATTCATTCACGTTTATTATGAGTAAAGATAGAGATTATAATTTTCAAACAGTATTGTTTGAATTTTCATCATTTTTTTAATTATTAATCATATATTAAAATCGGAATTTAAATTTATTGTTTTAATATTACAAATATAGAACTAAATTTTTAGATCGAAACCAGATGCATTAATACTCTGCAATAATTTAATTATATTTTATCGAACTACCTACATGAAAATGAATTTAAGTAAAGCAATATATTTCTAAAATAAGTATTCAAATACTACCTCATTATTTCAACTTCACATCGCTGACTTAAAAAGAACAGAATTTTTATTTCAACTTCCCACCATTTCCATTATTACCAGCATTGTTGTTCTTTCTTTATTCCACTGCAAGTAGCTTAGCAACCCATCACTTAAAAAGTGTTGCCTAGTCCTATAAGAAGCTTAAAAACTGGAAGCTTTTAAATTGTAGAGCATTAGACAGCGACAATACTTTTCTGTGACATCAAGTTCTAAAATGCCGTTCGCAAAGGACAACAATTGAAGAAAAAAAACAAGAAATATTCTAGGAAGGCAAAGCAGTTCAGCCATTTTTCCATTTAAACTGATATAGCTGTTGATGGTTGTCATTACGTAGAAACATTTACCGAGGTGGAAAGAGCCAGCAAAGTAGTTTATTATGCATACGAAGGTGCAATTTATTGCCCACCACGTGATAGAAGCGCGCCGTAAACTGCTCATCACCATCAACATCGGCCATGAACCATCAGCATCATGTCTCCTAAATGGTTCTACGCTTTTTGTACTTGAACATTACGATATAAAGCGATTATAGGAAGGGCACGGTATTGAACTTTCAGTTAGTAAGGCATTTAAACTAGGAGAAAGTGGTAGCCGGTACCTAGAATTCTGGAGATTAGTTAGTGCTAGAAACTTTTGGCGAAAGCTCTCATAATTACTGAAGAAGAAAGAGGAATTTTAGAATGAAATCAAGTTAAATTTTTTGAAAAGAACGAGGGAACGTATTTGTATTTTTGTGAAAAACTGATGAAACTGATCTTTCTTATCAAAAACTTCAATGTAGAGAAGATACATTGTTGAATAAATTATTTTGGTAACTAGAGAAATTTCAAATATTTAATGCATTTTACATATTTATATCTTCCTAAAAATTGGAATATTCATTTACAAATCAATAATAAAATTCTTTATATGTGCATTTGTTACACACAAAATTTCTACTCCAGAATTCTCTAGAAAAAAATAAGCAATTTTAGGAAACTATGAAATTATTTTCATTTAATACATTTTCTAGACATTCTTTATAATGCCAGAACATTCTTTACAGTGCAGAGTAACAAATTAGTAAAACATGGAATACAAATGTTGTATTTTCAATAAGAATTTATGATATAAAGTTATAAGTGAAATTCCAATTAAAATTCTTTTTAAGATACAACAAATGGCTTTATATTTTATTTTACCTTTAAATAGAAAGACTTAAGTTCCATTTCGCACAATTTTTAAATTCCTTTATTAAGAAACTTCAGAATCATTGTACAAAAAATCTTTTGATGGCAGTTCCTATATTAATTTTTATCAAAAATATTTGAATTTCTGTAGAATGCACATCTTTTAAATAAAATACTTATCATAGCCCTTTCTTTCATGCTTTGCCTAAAATGTGTTTTTCGCTCTTTAGAATGATTGGGAATTGCATAAAATACCCAAGAAAAATATATAACTTATTATAATAATTTTCATATATCTTACTTTCTTTTAAAAGGCTTAGGCAATCAATATAATGTAAACATATTTCGTATATTCTCGGTAATATATGCAATATGTGGTTAGCAACAAAAATGGTGTACTTTTATATACTTTGCCAAAAATGTGACAAATTAATTGATTAATTGTGCAACTGCAAATGTTGTCTAATATTTAATTACTTATTATCTTATATTCTTTTGTGCAATTTCTTTTCTTCCATTACCGTAAAGTACTCAACAGATAATATCGTTGCTTAATAGAGTCACATAAACAAAGTTTGAACAACCTTATTCAAACGATTGACTTTCTATTTATCTCTCTAAAGTAAAAAAAAAAAAAAATGCAGAACACATTAGCCAAACTGTAGAGATTTTGCAAACGATAATAAACATAAGATTAGCATAAGTGAATTATCACCATTAAGCATTTGTTTTCAAATGTATTACCCATGATATAATTAGTCATATACGAAAAGAAAAACAATTCATTTTGTGCGAATCTTTAATAACAAACAAACATTAAATCTGTAGTCAAGTTTGTTCCACATATTTTAACGTTTTGACGTTTCCATATATTGAACGTGTCAATATGATTAAAGAGGCAATGATGCATTCTTTAAGCTCATTGACTGTTTTCATCAAGGACATCTTATAAACAGGGTTTTGATTTAACTCCATTATAGTAAATCACATTACGTAAGGTAATGGGAAATTGGTTGCCATATGACGAAAATCAAATCAATATTACGTGCACATCCAATCCAGGTTTATAGAAATTCTTTATTTAAATGAGCTACGAACATCTAAATCCTAGTAAGGGAGCTACCAACGACTAGCTTATTGATCTCTTAAAAGATATTAACCATCTTATTGAAAGATAAATACCATACTATTCTTACTTAGTTAACCATAAATAACTATATTTACTCTATGCACAGATATCTGTCACTTTGCACTTGCTAGGAGCTGTTAAAATAAAATTTGGGACGTTTTTCTTTATTTTCTTGTATGTATTATTGTATATATCTTGTATATATTATTTGTAATAAGTTTGAAAATATAAAGTTTTAAATTACAGTCATTAATTTATACTAACTCTATGTGTAAAGCATTGAAAAAAGGTTCAAAACTAATTATCGATTGTCTTCACAAAACATTGAAATGAAACATAATACATGATTTATAAAATAATAATACCAGAGAGCCAAAGAGAGAACCTATCATTGCATTGAAAATTTAAATCTAATTCAGATCATTTCATATAAGACTGCTTATTACGAAATAAATATTTGGAATAAAAGCAGCATTCAACATTTTTTATAATATTTTGCTACAATATCTTAATTTTAACATATGTGTCTTGAAAACAGATCTTTGCTTCCTAACAGCGTCTAATTAAAGAATCCATTAAGTCGAATTCAAATCAGTTACCAAATCAGAAAAGAGTGGAAAATGGATTAATTGATTTCAAAATCAATTCACAAAGGTTTACTAAGACTTTCAAAGCTAGCTAATTCAATACATTGCAGTTGCTTCTATGAAAACTGATTCTTACGGTGTTTCAAGCAATTGATTTATCTTACATGTATTGATTTTTTGAGGTAAAGTTTGCATCTTATTGAATATAGTTATACATGTGAGTCTCTGATTGTAGTCAAATATCGATTATTAGTAAGCCGACTGCTTCAACTTTCTGGAAGCAGATGTTAGATTCTAGAGGAACAAAACAGATAAATCATATAAAGAATTCCCGAACATTCGTATGCTCCTAATTACAAACGAAGCTTCCATACTTTTTAAAAACATTCAATACT